>APFE030794601.1:0-29847 GCA_000404065.3 Pinus taeda | reverse complement strand
CAAGGTACTTTCCTCCTCAAATTGGCAAGATAATGCATCTGCTACACTATTGTCTTTCCCTATCTTGTAAACGATCTCATAATCATATCCCAGCATTTTGGCTAGCCATTTATTTTGTTGTGGGGAGGATAGGCGTTGCTCCAAAAAATATTTAAGACTGTGATGATCTGTGCGGATTTGGAAATGTCACCCCAATAAATAAGGTCGCCAGGTGTTGACTGCATGTAAGATGGCCATCATTTCATTCTCGTATGTATATTGGCCCTAATTCTTCCCACTGAGTTGCTGGCTTGTGAAGGCCAACGGTCGCCCTTCCTGCATTAAAACCACCCCAATACCTGTCCCCGAAGCATCACATTCAATGACGAAAGATTTGGTGAAGTCAGGTAGTGCTAAAACTGGAGTGGAACACATGGCATTTTTTAGAGCTGTAAAGGCCTGTTGTGCTTCCTCATTCCAGAAGAAAGAAATTTTCTTTAGGAGTTGGGTGAGGGGCTTCGCTATGCGACCATAGTTGCGGACAAATTTACGATAATAGCCTGTGAGACCCAAAAATCCTCGTAAGCTCTTCAAGGTCTTAGGTTGAGGCCATTCCTGCATTGCTTGGATCTTCTTGGGGTCCACCTTGACACCCTCACGCCCCACAATGTGGCCCAAATACTCTACCTTTTCCATGCCAAATGAACACTTGGACATCTTGACGAATAATTTCTGCTTGCGGAGCATTTGCAAGAGTAGATCTACATGCTGAAGATGTGCTGCCTAAGTGCAACTATAGATGAGGATGTCATCGAAGAAGACAAGGACAAATTTCCTGAGATATGGTTTGAGAATGTGGTTCATAAGGCTCTGAAAAGTAGAGGGGGCATTACAAAGACCAACTGGCATGACTAGGAATTCATAGTGGCCTTCATGATTTCTGAAGGTAGTCTTGGGGATGTCGACTTCCTTCATTCGAATTTGGTGGTAGCCTGAGCGAAGATCCAGCTTCGTGAAAAATTGAGCCTGATTGAGTTCATCCAGCAAATCATCAACCACCGGGATGGGAAATTTATCTTTGACTGTCAAATTATTGAGGGTCCTGAAGTCAGGACACATCCACCACTCCCCATCTTTCTTGAGCACCATGACCACTGGGGATGAATAAGGACTGATGCTAGGACGAATGACCCCTGCTTCCAAAATTTCCTTGATGATTTTTTCTATTTCATTCTTTTGGGTGAACAGATATCTGTATGGGCGCACATTTGGGGGTTGGGACCCTGGAACCAAGGTGATGCTATGATCATGTTCTCCTCGCAAGGGTGGAAGCCCTTGAGGCTTGTCAAAGACCAGCAGATGGTTATTTAAAATCTGTTGCATCTCAGGATGAAGTGGCGGTGGCTTGGTTTCGACTACCTGGATGGCATTAAATTGAGCTACAACTCCATGATTACCCTTTTTTAACAATTTTTCCATCCTATGCGAGCTGATGATATAGGGGGCTCCCGCTTGGAGTCCTCAGAGGGTATGTGTGTGGTTGTTCTGCTTAAAACTCATATACAACTCTTGGAAATCCATTGTGATTGGCCCAAGAGTGCGGATCCAGTCAGTGCCAAGGACAATGTCACAACCCCCCATGTGTATGGCAAACATGTGGGTTTTCAACTGATAATCCCCCATTTGAAGTTTGACATTTTCACAACGGCCTTCACATTTCATTGTGCCTCCATCTGCAATTTGAACTTGGAATTTAGAAACTACTCATACAAAGCAATGCATCGTTTCTACGACTTTTTGATGGATGAAATTATGTGTACTTCCACTATCAATCAAGACTACTACTGGGCGATGTTTAATAAACCCTCTGATTTTGAGCATTTGAGGGGAAGAAATCCCTACCAAGGCATGCAACGAAATAACTGGTTCGTCAAAGACATTGTCCTGTTGGTTGTCGTCCTCTAGCGGCTCATGTTCCTCAAGTGGAGGATCTTCCTCTATTGAGTTGTAGTCAGTGGCATCTATTTGAAAGAATTTGGGCTCCTTACATTTATGACCTGGGGAGTATTTTTCATCACAGTAGTAACATAGTCCTTGCTTCCTTCTTTCGGCCATTTCCGAAGGGGACACCTTTTGGACCTTAAGTGTTTGAGTTGTGTTATGAGCCTGTGGGGGACGACCTTTAGTGGGGAAATTTGGGCGACCGTATTGGGCTGCTAATGCACGTTCCACCTTACAAGCTACCTGGCAAGCCTCTGTCCACGTGGGAGGGTGGTGAAGTAGAACTTGAGCTTTGATCGCTTCTTTAAGACCGCTGATAAAAAATTCCGTGTAGAACTCATCTGTGAGACCCGTAGTGCAGAAAGCTAAGCGTTCAAAAGCGGTAATATATTCATCCACTGTACCCGTCTATCAGAGCTTAGTGAGGCAACCCAAATAAGAGTCTTCCTGTTCAAAGCGATCTCGAAGAGCTTTGGTAAATTGGGTCCAAGTCCTAAAAGATCCATTGCAACGTTCATGCCATTCCCACCATTGCCACCGTTCATTGTCGAAGTACATGCTCCCCAACATAAGTTGTCCCATCATCTAGGATATGATTCAATTTGAAATATTGCTCCATTTGTGATATCCATGCGGACGTGTGAGAACCGTCAAATTTATGCATATCCAACTTGGGAGGTCGCTGAATGGGTGGTGGATGGGTGTGCCAGACGTGAGGAGAGTGGCTAGATTCATTGTAATTGCATTCATTGCCATTATACCCCTCCTCGTGGGCTTGCTCCTTGCCCTTTGGGATAAAACCCTCTATCTGGATACTTAGTCCGCGAAGCTGCCTTTGCATTCCCTCCAGATCTAGTCCGCGAAGCTGAGTTTGGATTTCCTTCATATTTTCTTCAAGTTTGTCCATCCTTTCATTGGCCATCGCTTGAGCTCTAGTTGCTACCATACACCGACCGATGAAAAATTGGGACTCCAATTTTTTTTCATAATTAATTGAATATACCACCATTGCTCAGCTCGTCGTCCTGATTTTAATGGCTAGATCACCAATAAGCACCCTGGAAGATCTCAGACTTTTTTTTTTTTTTTTTTGAAACTCCTAACGGAGTTTTACTCCTTGATCAATACTGCAGTCACCAAATCCTCAAAATGTCAATGTGGCCAAAAGTCCTGCGACAATTATAACCTCGTATAGGAACCCTTCACAACGAATCTGGTCTGGTGGATCTGAGAGATCTGAATGGCGAATCGAGTAGCGCTGGACGGCTGAATTGACTGCTTCTGCAGATTTGATGACTCTAATAGATCGGAATTGCTGATTGGGACCGATGTCTGCTGCTGCTGCACTCCTTTGCTCCAGCGGATGATGAAAAAAAAGGGAACTAGGGTCTTGAGGAGTGTCAGGTGCTATAGATCGCAATATACATAAGGGTCTGGAAGTAGTACTCAGCCCAATGTTTCAGGGCTCTAACTAAGGAGGGTCGACCGTACCCTTAGCCGTACCACCCGACTACCCTATCGTATGGGTGAGTAATCTCTCTGAGTGTTGTTCTTGGTGTACTGTAGCCGCCAGACGGCCGACGGTTTATCTATGGCGAGGTTTTCAGGGAGCCTATGGGGATTCTGATATACCCAGAGGGTACGTGGAAGACAGTCCGTGCGCGGTTCTATCTAATGTGCTACTACTCGAAGGGGTACCCATAGGGGTTACAAGGGAGTCCAACATATGTGACCACCTCTTGTATTTCCTGTGTGCATGCCTCCCCAAATCCGCAGATTTATGTGCTCAACGACAGATCCTGTGGTTTAAAGACGCCAGAACACGTCTCAAGCCAAAAAAAATTTTGCTACGAAATGGAGATCCCATCGGCCCTGGAAAGTGCTCTGATACCACTTGTTATGCTCTTAACCTACAAATGATACCCAAATACAAAATATGCGAAGAAAAGAGACCCAGAACACAGAATATGCGAGAAAAGATACCCAGAACATAGAATAGCAATGAATTTATTATTCAGAGAGTAATGTTCACTTGCCTCTTCGAGGGGGCAACCTCCAGGTAGAGCAGAGCTCGATTACAAAATAAGACACGATACTCCTCGCAGGGAGTTTCTATCCTTTATATATGACTCATACATGCAATACCATGGGCCAATACCACGTATTACTAATACCATATATGTAATACTATGGCCCATTTGCAACTAACTGTGGTTCCGTAATTAATTGCAGATTAACCACTTACAATTATTAATATGGCTTTATTGACTCTTGACTATGACGTGGTCCCATTACATAGGTAAGGGGATTAGGGTGGGACCCTAACAACATCCACCTTGAGAGATTGTTAGAGAAGGCCGACAAGGACAAAACCATATTGAGGCGGATGGTTTATCACTACACGGCACGAAACATGAGTTCAAAGGCTCGGATAAGGAGTTTGAAGGCAAAATTGGGGAGAGTGACAAAGAGACAAAAGAGGAAAAAAGAGAAATATCAGTTTCGAATCTTGGTTGAAGCCTCTGTGGCCCAGCATTGCACATCATAGGGAACCTCCAGCCCAAATTTCAAAAACTTTGGGGCAATTTTGGTCACATGACAAATTTTTGGGCACAAAACAGGGTTTTTCTCCCTGTGCGCTGTGCCACTGGCACGGCTCTTAGGATTGGGAGCTCCAAATCAAGAATGGTTTGAATTTTTGGATTCATCATGAAAAATCATGATTGTTGGTGCATGAACAAGAAGTTTGGGCGAGTTTTGAGTCCCCAGGAGGTCAAAAACACTCAGAAAATGATCTCTTTGCCCCTATTTTGACACACAGGAAGCAGTCTTGGGAGATTGAAGTTTTGGAGGGGAAAATGAGCACCAAATTTAGAAATTCGACTCGGGTTAGAAAGTAGACAGGCAGGGATTTCTAACAAGCACACTTAGGCACAATTTGGACTTCAGTAGGTACCTCAAAATCGCCTCCAAAGTGGCGTGACGCATATAGATTTGGGCGCGGCGCACAGGGACCCAAAGGCCAAAATCTCTTCCGCTCCGCGACATTTTGATTTGCGACTTTCTCCAAGTGGGCCCGCCCATTTACACTATATTTTTCTCAGCAACTAAGGCAATGTTTAAAAATTATTTTCACTAAAGGTGGGCTCCTATCCAAGTGGCAAAGGAAGGCGAGCAGTCACCCAAGAAATTTGTCATTTTTGTAACACTACACCTATCACTAGTGGTTGGCTTTCCATTTCCATTTTGTAATGATTTGAAAAACTCCCCAACTATGGGTTGTTCTATTTCCCAATGGCATAGTCTATTTATTTTATGCAAAACCATTTGCAAAGGGTTGGTTGTGATTTCTGGGAGACTGTGGGAGAGAAACTCAACTCTTCATTGTATATTTTGACAAAGAATTAATGAAAGGCAGCGGCTCTGGTTCATGAGATTCATGTGGTGTGAGTGTAGCAAATGTGTTCTCTTTATGTTTCATATGTAATTCGTTATGTTTCACAGTTCATTCATATTCATTTCTAGTGAAATTTTCTAAGTAAGATAAGGTAGAATTCATGTTTATTGCTCTGCTTGTGGGAAAGTTTCACGTTATGTGTTCTTCTTCCGTTGAAAAGGATTCATGTGTTTATGCCCTTTTCACCCTCCTAAACAATCTTTCCATTCTGCATTACTTCAAATTTAATTGCTAGACTTTCCGCCTGTCTTGCCTCACGAAATAATCTATGCCTTTGTGTTAAATTCTCTAATCATATGGTTCATTGGTCCCATACATCCCAGAAACTCAATCATTTATAAAAGATTGCTTCTTGTTTCCATATTTATTTACCTAGCCTAAAATCAATATTCACTGTAAGTCACCTGAGACCATATAGTTTATTTATTCACTGAGCGTGACACGGAGAGAGCCCTCTCTTGTTCTGGTATGGCTAGATACCAGACTAAGCGTTGTTTGTGGTTGCCCTGAATTTTGCCTTCCTTCAGCCTAAGGTAGATTTAGGTGCTAACACAATTGACGCAACGAAAGGGGGGCTCCAGCCCCCCTCTAACCCCCCAATTAACTAGGGTATCTAGTTGTGGAAAGAATATAACACAACCCAACATTATTGCATCAAAGGCTCCTTGATCTCCTCAGGAATGGTAGAGATCCAAGATCAAATGTGAAAATGATCTCTAGCAACTTCAATAGATTTGGTCAAGATAGGGTTTATGATGCACATGCCTAAAATCAAGGAAAAAGTGACACTTGGAGACAATTTCTAAAAAAAACACAAGTGCCTCCTTTGGGTTACTAAAAATAGATCCTAATCAATTCATCGTTTTTGGTTCTAATTCCTAAAGAAAGAGATCCCTCTTACTTTTATATATTTTGCCCCATCTCTCTCTCTAATGTATCATATAAAATTATCTCCAAGATTCTTGCAGATCATCTAAAAAAATTCCTTCCTCACATTATATCAGAAAACCAAGGAGGCTTCATCCCTATGATACAAATCATAGACAACATCATCTTAGTTCAAAATGTTGTTGACTCCAACTAGACTAAAGGTGACCAAGGAATGCTTATTAAACTTTATTAGGATAAAACTTTTGATAGACTAAGGCATATTTTCTTACTTAATGTCATGAGGAAGATGAGATTCCATGCTAAATTTATCTAGTGGATCTCTCTCTGCATCAGATCCCCTTGTATATCTCCCCTGGTAAATGGAAAAGTTGCAAATTTTTTCAAACCCTCTCAGGGTCTACGGCAAGGTTACCCTCTATCTCCATTTTTATATGTCGTCATGGCAGATACTTTAAGTTGTTGTATGAAGTTTTAACATAGTAATGGTCATCTCGCTGGTCTTAGATATGCTCAAAATGTCAAAAATGTAAACCACTCTTAGTTTGCAAATGAAACCATCCTGCTAGGTGGATCCTTTCTCTAGTCATAGCCAAATATTCAAATTTGTTCTAGACATATTTCTTTCAGCCTCTAGGCATCTAGCCAATATGACCAAATCCAAAATCTTCTCATGGAAAATATCTGGAGCCAAACAACAACAAATTGGAGAAATTATTGACTTTAATCCTATCAAGAGATGGAAGGAATTCAGGTATATGTGGATCCCCATTTACCTTAAATGTTATTCTCCAAAAGCTTGGCATAAGACACTAGGGAAAATAAAAGGCAAGTTGGAAGCTTGGGGAGCCATATGGCTAAACTTAGTGGGTCACATCATTCTCATAGAAGCATAATTATCACTCTTCCCCTCCACAATATGTTCTCCACTGTCTCAGATTCTATATTAGAAAATTACTTTGTGAAGGAGGCAAAGCCTCTACTAAAAAGTTCCATTTTATCAAATAGGCTAATGTGCAGGCTTCAAAATTCCATGGATAGCTTGGTATTTGGGACCTCATTCTAATGAATCATGTAATTGGAGCCAAGTTATCCTAATCTTAAAACTCATTCAAATACCTAGTGGGTTCAAGTCCTCAAAGAAAAATACGTCAAACATGGCGACCAAAGAGATGTTGACCCAATTCATACATCTTAGCAAGGATCCCCGACATGGAATATTATATCTACTTCAACTACTCTCATCAATGAACACCTTAATTGGATTACTGGGAATGTTTCAAAAACCCACCTATGGACTGATTCAATAATGTATCAATTGCATCTCCAAAAAATTGAGGAACTGTGGCCCTTGGAAATATTGATGTGCAATTTTGGGAAGAATACACTTACTCATATTTCTAGGTGGGATGAATTTGGTGGTTGGATCGATTGGAACTTGGATGGACTCCCCAGTAACCTTCAGCCGATTATAAATATTTTCAAAGGAAAGTTAATGGGGTGCGTCCCCTAGAGCCAGCATGTTTAAGACAAGCTTGGATGGAAATATTCTACCTACGTAGTAAAGGATCAAAATTATTTTCTCTTCACAAATTCCCCCAAAGTCATCTCTCTAGAAAAACCTATGGCAATCCAATGACATACCTAAAGTGAATACCTTATGTTATATCATATCTAATAAAAAAGAATTGACTTATGAAAACCTTAGGAAAATGGGTGTTCAAGGCCCTTCTTATTGTCCGTTATGCGAGAAAAAATAAGAGTTGACCAAGCTATTTTGGAACACTTCCTTGGGCCCTCTATCATCCTGAATAAATTGGCCAACTAGCGTCCTAGATTTCCTTTCCTCATGGCACAAGCACTATACTAGCTCCTTCAACGAAAAATCTAATCTCAAAATGCTTTTGGTTTTCCTCACTAAATATCCTTGTTGGTAAATTTGGTTATCCAGGAATAATGCCATCTTAAAAAACACTTTCATCCCTCCGAGGCCCACTACTTCGAAATCCCTTTCCTTCTTTCTGAACCTCATCACTCCCTCTATTTATGCCCCCAATTCTTCCTTATACCACTGCGATAAAATATGGATGGACTCTCTTCATGGACCCTTTCATAATTTCCCCACCTCCACTCCCAAATCTTGCCCAATAGAAAAGACATGGAATCTTCGATTCCATATTGAAGTAATAAAATATTGAAAAAAAAAAAAATAATCCTTGGATCCTCTATTTTGATGGAGCCTCTAAGAGTAACCTAGGGGTGACTAAATGGGGGATTATATATAAAAATGAAGGAAAAATTGTTTCCAAATACTCTTGTGGGTTTGGTAGGAAAACCAATAATCAAGCAGAAATGTATGGTCTTTTATTGAATTTAATTCTAGATCATGACATGGGAATTTTAGCTAACAATCCTAGGGGAATCTAAGATTAGTTTACAATACATGATCAATGGCTCCTTTCTAAAGGGTAATCTACTCAAACTTCTCCTCAAAAGAATAATTTATGCTTTGGACCTCTTTCCTTGAAAGTCTCTCTTCCAAATTATCAGAGGCCAAATTCATAGGTAGATCATCAAGCCGACTTAGCATACCTCCTAGAAGTGGTTCAAAGGGAAATAAATGGTCTCAAATATTTACATGTAATTCCATAACTCCATAATTTCCATTCTCCACTCCATGTACTCATCCCTACGTCATCCCCTTGCTGACACTCTAAGGGTCAATGTAAATATAAGTATGAAAATTTTATGGGTCAATTTGGCTAGCTCTGTGGCACACACTAAGAGACTGGCACATGCATGGGAAGATATATTAATTACCCACACTCCTCCTCACCTCGTACTAATCCTCCATCTTGTAGAGTGATGGATTTGGTGAGTTGGAGCATGTTTTGTTTTAATGGTATCACTTGTGAGTGCCACCATTCAGATGTTAAATTCCAAGCCTAGTTCTGCCCCCCTCACATCCTCGTATGGGAAAATTATCTTCAGGGGATATCTCCCTCTCTCCTCCATTCAAATTATGGGTTGTTCCACTTTAATATCATTGTGGTGTCTACAATTTTGGGCATTAAGAGACTCTATAATGAGCCCCCTTGTGATTGATAACATCCTTAGCATAAATGGGACAAGACCTAGCTTCCTCACCCCTACAACCTATTCAATTGAAGGAATTCACTCTCGGCGTCCCATCCTAAGAAGAATGTTGGTAGTGCTCAATTTTTTTGTAGCCCCTTCTTCCTATTGTGGTGAATTTCTCTGCTTTGAATTTCCTCTATCAACTTTGGCCTCTCTAAAACCTCCTTAGGATATCTCTACAATATTTGGAAACCAAATCCTCTTCTCCCCACTCTATGATGAGGGGTGGTTTATGCTTCTTAATTTAAAGATTTCCTATGTCTATTTTGTCTAGCATGCCTCCCAGTGCTTGACCTCCCTAAACTTGAATGAAGAATACGACTCAATTATATACACTCCCTTTGTCACTACACCTTCTACCTCAGATGCCTCCATTCATGTTGATGTCTCACGAAACACTTATGCCATACTTTTCCTATACAACTCAATATTAGCCACTACTGCATCCTGGAACCCACCCATTGTTACATCAACCATATCTACTAGTCTTAACAGTTCTATCACCTCTAGAATTTTTGAAGCTTCTAATGCATGCAACAAGCATCTGGAGGCCATGTAGGTGGAAAATATGGATTTGAAATGGAAAATTTATCAATATGCCAATTTACTCACATTTTTTCACTGAAGAACTCCAGGATCTCAAAGGAAAATTTTCCCACTAGGATGATGAGTTAGACGTTATTTGAAGACAACTAGATGATTTAAAGCTAAATGGACAAGCCACATGGAAATTAGACACTGATAGATTTGCTTCAAGCCTAGTCTCTACCAACCTAAAATTTGACTTGAGAAGGCCCATTGAGGAAGATATCTTATTTCTTCTATAATGGGACATTTCTATGAATTTTCCCTTTTGTTCTCCCAATTTTGTTGAATAAATGTATGTAGGCCGGACAACATAGCCTTTGCTTTTGGTAGTTTTTTTTATCTAATAGTTAGCTACTCAGTAAAGGATCCTTTGAAATTGATATGTAATGAATTCCTTGTGTATTTTTTGCGTTTAGGCACAAATTTAATATAATCCTTACTCATTTATGTTAAAAAAAATATTTCTAACTCATTTTGACCATATATACTAGAAATAATTAATAAATCATTTTCATTTATTAATTATTTCACCCAATTCTCTTAATTAACTCAATTAATCATTAATTTTTGAGATAGCTAAATAAATAAAAATTATTAACCATTTCTCTAATCTTGGCCTCTCCCAAAAATAATGAAATACTCATAATGGTTAGATCTTGATCTTGTCAATGAACTATTTTATTATTTGACTAGATCTAGTCTAATCTAGCATTTTATTATAAATAGAGAGGTCTTTTACTGACCACTTACACATGATAACTATCATCATCATCATTCTAAGCTTGCAACATTCAAGCACTCCATATTGAGTTCAACCATTTTCTCACATTGCCCATCTGCAAACTTAGGAGAGAGAAGAACCACTTGTAGCATAAGGACATAAAAGAACCCTCCCACAGAGGAGGACTTTATAGACCCGTGTCGTTAAATAATTCTCCATAGGTGTTATTTTTCATTAATAAGATAAAAATTGTCTTCTTTATAGTTTTTTTTTGTAACGTTTAACATATATTTTCAAATTATGTGAGATTTTTGCAAGTTTTCCACTAACATTTTGTGTAGATTTGAAGACATTTGTTGAGCATTACATGGTTTTAGAGTTTACTTTACACTTTCCTTTGTTGGTAGGTTGTTTTGTCACCAGTGGTAAAAAAGATATTTTGGTACAGTCATCTAGAATTTTCCTCCTAAAAAACATTGTAATCCAACATCGTGTGACCATCATGAAAAAAAAGGCCGTCATGGTCCATATGAGGAATTGACCCGCTGCTTTTGAGGAATTAAGTTGCCATGTAGGGAAACATTTTATATCAAATGGAAGTTTTAGGAATCTATGAGACATTCCTATTGGATAAGCCACTTTTTTGAGAGATTCAAGGTATTCGATAGACTTCCAATATTAGAATTGAGAAGCGCTTGGATAGGTTTACAAAAAATTTGAAGATCTCCAATGACCCCTGTTGTCCCATAAGAAACCAATTTCTTGGTTGTGTAGAAATTGTTCTTAAGACATTAATTTTTATTATTAATGTCACGTATTTGTACGATGTATCCTCAAGTGAAGAACCTGAAGGACCTGACTTTGAGCCCTTAATATTTAGGTGATATGAAGGTCTCAGAATGCCATAGGATGTTGAATATAAATGCTAAGTGAAGAATGCTTTGAGAAGTTAGAGACAATATGTTTTTTTTCACAGAAACTATTATCTATAACTTAGAAGAAATGTAGAAGTAGGAACTTTAAATATAGGAACACTCTTTTAAGGAATTTGAACTTCATTCACATAAGTAAACAAAAACCTGCAGCATCATTACCATACTTAAAGAAAGGAAGACACATGATGACACATAACAGAGAAATTACAAAATCATACCCAACAATGTGTGGAAAATTCCTGATTCTTTCATTAATAATCAGTTTATCAAAAATACAGTAAATAGTCTCCAGGTTCTTCAAAATTCAGGTCTTTTATGATTTTGCCTCTTTTTATACATCATGGGACTATTGGTAACTACCAAAACTACTTAACTACCTTCTAATTGTCTAAGGTAAAAGTTATTACAGAATATTACATTGGAGGGTAAAAGACACCTCATTCTTCTCAAGAATATAAAATAACGAGAAGTAACATAAATTAGAGTATGATTGGTGATTTTTGCTCGCTGTTTGAATCTGTGGCTTGAATAGATGGTCCTGTTGATGCATCTTTGGTCTACCCTATCATCCATTCCTTGCACTTTCTCCATAATGGTACATTTGACTTGGATGCTTCCTTTAATTTGTCAAGTGCTATTCTACAAGCTGTAATCCTACCATAAGTAGGCTTGTTAGTGAACAAAGTCTTCACCAACCAGAGAAGCTTAAAATATTTATGCAGGTAATTCACAATGGTGGCTCCTTTTAATACTGCTATCTTTTCATGAGTGTTATCATCTTTACTTTTTGCCTCAACCGGCAAAGTCTCATATGTTTTCCATGGTAGCAAGTTTCCCTATAGATCCCAGCAAGAAGGAAGGCCAGCCCTAACCCTTTTATCAAACAAGATGTTAAACTTTGAAACTACTTCCTTCATCTCATTTATCTTCTTCTCAGCAGTATTCCTGTAGATGTTTATGACAATAATTTTGTTAAAATCTCTTGCACATGTTGTTTTGTCTGGCATGTCATGTTCCTTCAATTCTGCAGTAGATTTCGAGTTAATGAAATCTATCATCCTCTTTGCAAACTTTTATCTAACTAGATCCTTTTGCTTATTTTTTATGACCACCTCTTCCATATCCTGAACTAATGTTTTCTCTTCTGATATAATCACAAGAAACTCCCAAATGCCCTTGATAACCTTAATGAATTTATCCCACAGGATTTCTCTGGCTTGAATTAAGGACATATTTCCCTTCATTTTCTCCTTTAGCCTTTTGATTTCATCTTCAACCCTCAAGAGATCTTCTGTGTACTTCTTTGCATTGTCTTTCCCCCTTCTTTCTTCTTCTTCACTCAAAATAACTTGCAAGTTGTTTCTAGTTCTCTTTATGCTTTCTTTGCATCATGCTCGACCATTTTAAGCTCTTTTCCCAACTGTAAAACCCGTGCTACTGGATCATCTGTGTTGGCTGGCATTACTATTGTATAAACATGAATGTCCACCTGTCATTGCATTTTTTCTAAAGATTCTTTAAGTAAAGAAACTTCTTCAGTCTACTACAACACATCTTGTAGGAGATTTTCCTTTTCATTTTCTACTTCAGCTATGGGATGCTCACCTGTAGGTAGATTCGACTTATTTTTCAAAGCCCCAATATCTGATTTAGTAGTTCGAAATAATTTATGAACAATAGGTTGGTCATCAGGATTGACACCTATTTTGATCATAATCTTCTTTAGCTCATCCACCTGAGCATTCAAAGCTCTAGAGTTGGCTTTCTCCAACTTTAACTATTGGATCACTTTATTTAGCATTTTTTCTGCCTTGACAGCTACTGCATTTGTCTTGTGCAGATCATTTACAATCAATTGCCCAATTTTCATATGCATATTGATCTTGTGAAGCATTGGAAGCTTGTGAGTGTCAATAGTTAAATTCACAGTCTTGAAATTACTAGTAGACCCCACTGATATTTCCGTAGGATGAGAGAAAGAAATTTTTGAGTTGCCTCTTCTCCAAATCCATGGAAAATAGCAATCTAGTTTATTCAAGAGTTACCTAAGACTCATCTTGAGCCTCCATATTTAACTTCATCTTGTGATTTCTCTCAACTATCTGAGCAAACATACTTTGAATTAAAGGAACATGATCATGAACAAGTTCTCTGGAAGATGGGGAAGCTGGGGCACCTTCTATTTCTCCTAACTGAATCACCAAACCGGGTTGTGCTGAAGACATTGCATCCTGAAGCTTGGTCCTTTTTACTGCTTCAGGTTCTTCCTCATCCAGATCAATAACTTCCTCTCTAACTCTCTTGACCCCTTTTTTTGTAATGCTAAGGGTCTCAATCTCTGTCCCCTAAGTGTTTTGCAAACCTCCATTTGCCAATTTTTATGTTTCCGGTCTACTTTCATGTACAAAGGCTGAATAGCCATTCTCCAACCTTCTCTTGAAATAATTTGGTGAGGGCCATAAGCCCACTCAACCCCCTATAAAATACACATGTCATTCAACAACATTTCAGCCTCATGGGCAGCCCATCTAGTGTTTACAATGAAGGGTCCCACTGCTTTAGGAAACTTGAAGAAGAAGCCTTTCTTTAAAGGAAAAAAATGAACTTTATCAACATTTAAGCTTTGCCTAGTAAATTCAAGGGAAAAAAGCCTCATTGGGACAAATTTGGGTAACCTATAAGGCTTGACAGAGGCTCCATAAAGCCTAATCTCTGCATGCTCTTCAAAGATGAACCAATCTCCACATCTCACATCCTTACTTATTGAAGACACTCTTGAGCTTTAGGAAGGAAAGTTGGGGGTAGGCTTCCATTCAAAATTTTATAAGCCACCAGAAGGAATAAAGAAGTAAACTCAAATAAACCAATATCTCCTGGATCACCCCTTATCAGGTCTATCCAAAATACCACTAACTATTTATTTTTATTGATATCAAAAACATTTAGCCCCGAATCAAAAAAATGTTCAGTATTTTGTTACAGCAATAAATAAGTAATGACTAAAGGAAATTTGAAAGAACCAGCAAGAGGCAAAGTCATAAATTGGGTATTTATAACATCTACACAGAATGTTGGAACGTCTAATATTGTCTTTAGCTTCATCATTAAAGAGAAAAACCCTAGCACAAATTTATCCACCTGCTTGGAGTCTTCTTTCCCTATAATCTTGGCAATTACTTGCAACACAGGTTTTATGTCAACTGCAAATATTTCTAAAGAGAAGAGATTACCATCTAGGGAAAATTGACCAGATTTAGGAGCCAAGAAAGAGGTGACATGAGAAAGCTCCTAATGAGACATGTTATCATAATAAGAAATCAAGGATTATTTAGTGAAGGTGGTGTAAGTTCTAGACATAGGGTAATTCAAAGTTTGGTGTATTAATTGTGAGGTTACTTGAAAAACACTCTCCCCTGATTGATTCATTACGAAACATTTCTTGGAGTACATTGCTGAGGCTAGCCATTGAATAAATTTAGGAAATAAATGTGTTCCAGGGACAAAAGCAGTTAGAACACCTGACCTAACCATTGCCATTAATATAGGAGACTTCTTATGGTTCAAAATGACCTCTTGATATAGTGAATGATGTTTAATTGTACAGAGGGTATCGGAAATATCTCGTTCAACATCCATTAATGGGGTATGGATAACTGATGAGGAACTTACTTGTTTGGCCATGGGGATTGTAGGTGACAGTTTGCTGGTGACAGTTGTTGGGATGGATAGCTGATGAAGAACTTACTTGTTTGGCCATGGTGATTGTAGGTGACAGTTTGCTGGTGACAGTTGTTGGGATGGTTGTTGACTCAGATTTACTGAATTGGTTGCAAGGTTGCTTAGTACTAAACAAAAGACTAATGCGATGGGGTTTTTCTTGTCCTTTATACATATAATAATCAAATGGGGGGAAAAACCTGTAATTAATGTAACTAATAAATGAAGTGGTAGATGAGGTGACGGGGTACAGTGAATGAGGTGGACGGTAATGAATGAGGGTGGTGTATGACATGGAGGATATGAGATGGAGTGGAGTGATGGGGTGGCCCACTACAGGGGTAGGGAGTATAGGGGATGTTCATTGGGCTTGAACCCCCCACAACAATCTCAGGCCGTAGATCTTAGTCAAATGCCTTGATGTGATGGTCAACTGCGGGGGTTGAGCCTGAGTTATGACTCGTGCTCATTGCTCCCCCACAAATCACTTTACCTACTTCTCAAACCCACGCTTTCTTAAATCTTAAGATACCACGCGAACTTTAACATATGGGTTGGCGCCCCACCTTATATTAGATTCGAAAGCCATCAACAATATAAAACAAATCACTGCTTTCAGACTTTCACATTTTGTTTTAATTTTTTTTCTAGAGCATAATATTTGATTTTTTATCTTTGGTGATAAAATTGAAAACAAAATTTAAATGACGATGGATGCTACAACAACCCCAACCTTGGTTATAATATTAAACATCTAGTTGAGCTACCATACGTTGTAAAAAAAATGTATGTGATACCTATGAGCATACTAAAGAGAACCCAATTGATTTGAGTCACAAAGAAGGACATGTGATTAAATAGAGATTTGAAGTCCTGCAAGTTGATTCCCAATTTATATACAACCAGGAAATGTGAGACAAGGGTTTTCCAAGTCATGTAAATGAGATGATTAAGGGGGATCAGTTCAAAGATAAGTCAAAGAATATGAATAACAAATTTTCATGTACTGTTGAAGCTAATGATAGTATAGAGAATAAATATTTTTTTGTTGGAGAAATTCTAACTAATACAAATGTATATTCTCATGATGATAGCTTATTTGAATGTTATGAGACCCTAGAAGAATGGAAGGTTGACAACTGAATTAATGAACAACAATGTGAATTTGATAGTCACCAAGAATATGAAGGACATCAACTTTTCTCAAATGCATCTAATATGAAAGAAGACGAGAAAGAAGATGAATCACATGATTTGGACATTAATGAAGAAATTGTCAATGAAAACAAAATTGCAAATTCAATTGATACATATGACGAAGATGAATCACATGATTTCAACACTAATGAGGAAACTATTGATAAAGATAAGGTTGAAAACTCCATTGAAGATAATTGTAATGATGGTGACCAAGTTGAGATTTTATGTGAGAAACAAGCTCTGGAAATTTTACCATAGCAGACATCATATAGTGAAGCTTGAGTTGGCAAAGGATACACCATACATTACATTTCAACTACTTCAATTTAGGAAAATCCCATCACACTTGTCTGATGAAGCTCATGAGTATGATTTTAATTATTCAAAAACTATTGAAGGATTTCAATATTATATAGTTGAAAAGGAAAATCAAGTTGAACAAGTTCCCAAAAGTAAAACTCATGATGATGAAGAAATAATATCACAAAAGAGCTAGAATAGTGAGAAAAATGATGGATTTCCTATGTTTTCTAGTGTAGTTTTTCTTAAAGCTGAAGATCATGAATTGATTCATGCATCTTACGATGAATCTCAAGATGCTTATGAGAATATTTGAGTTTTAGATGTTGGTTTGCAACATGGTAACTCAACTATTAAGGATGAAGTTCATAAATTCAAAATTTGTTATTCAAACAATGATGAACAATTTTATGGACTTAATGAATTGATGGTTCAAATATGAATAGTGTCTATAATATGTTTGATCCAATTCTAAGTCTTTCCCAACGTTTGGGTGAGTCTATTGATTACATGATTCATGCAATCCATGTCCACACAAAAACATAAAGTGATACTTGAAAAGGACCATTTAACTTGTGCATGCAATTGAAATAAAATTAACTTGACACAACTAAGGATATCGTTGATTTTTTAATCAATTTTGAAGACAGTAATGATGTATTCACTATTTATCTACATAGTGATTAGTACAACCCTACCAAGAACTATGTATTTTCTGTTAGCCTCAATCTATATACCATGGGGAAACTACCATGGGTTTAAACCATGAATCGATTTAAACAATGGGAAGGGAGAAAACCTGACAAGTATAAAAATACGTTGAAAAGTATACTAAATTATGTGACAAGATGTGTGTGAGAGAGAGAAGGGAAGAAAGTATGAATTTGTGAGTGGAGGGGGGTGGAATGTGAATGCTAAGTGGAAATAAGTGGGTGTTATTGTAGGACAATGGGTGTGAATGTTAAGGGCCAAAAACTATGTAGGTTGTAGGACAACAAGTGTGAGAGGAGGATAGCGGTGTGAATGTTGAATGGTTTAGATCATATTGTAGATGTTAAGATTAGATTGTAGAGCTAAATGATTTAGATCAAATTGGTGAACAAAGAGAAATAGTTTCCATATCTAATTGTAGAGGATTAGAGCACATAATAGGGAGTTGAGTGTTCGGATTTGATTATAGAGAGATAAAGATAAGATTGTAGAGATTAGTCCAGAGAGTTGATTGTATCAACAAAAAACAAAATAAAAACTAGAGATGAAAAAGGGAATCAATATCTTTTGCGGTGGGAGCCTACTAATGTGAAAGGGGATTAGTGTCTCCAGTAGGTTAGAACCTACAAATATGAAAGGGGATTGATGTCTCCAATAGGTTAGTGTCTGCAAATATGAAAGGGGATTGGTGTCTCCAATAGGTTGGATCCTATAAATAGGAAAGGGGATTGGTGTCTCCATCAAGTGGGTGCTTGCAAAGAATACCTACATCTATTAATATAAAGTTGTTTTGTTTTTTTCTCCCATATGCGTTGCCACATTAAAATATTTGTGTTATGTGTGATTCTTATTTAAATTATATGTACTTGATTTATTATTTAAGGTGAATGTGTTAAATAGTGCAAATAATTATGAATATTGATTCACACTATTAGGTGTGGAGCCTGATTATCTTCTTATTCAGAGATATCACCGCATTGGACCCCAGTTCATAATGTGGTGGCAATGTAGCCCGTAATATTTACGCTGCAAGGGGGTCTAAGGCGGGGCGGTTGTGACCTTTGGGAGCCGCCCCTAGCAGGGGATCGGGGGCAGCACCCCCGAAGCTAAAAATAGATGTAAAATTTCCTTGTAAAATGTCGTAATTTCGTAGTCAATCTGAGCCGTTCATTAGGCAGAGATTTGATGATAGAAGTTATGTTTAATTTAGGGTTTTGCCCCTAGAAGGCAACCCCTCGCTATATATGAGTGAATTGTATTGTGTCTATGTATATCTGTATTCAGAGTGAGGAAGAGAGAGGAGATTGAGAGCGAAGAGGGAATTACAATGGATATATTGTGTATCTCTTTAGTTTGTTGGATAATATAAAAGGAAGGGTGGTTGTTTCTCTGTGGACATAGCCCAAATTGGGTGAACCACATATATTTGTGTCTCTCTTGTTTTATGCGTTTTCTGTTTTTATATTTCTACAATATTTTATGTGTTCCATTTCTTTGTAATATATAATTTTCTAACACACACCCGTGCTTGAGTATTCAACAATTGGTATCAAAACTAGGTTCCTTTAGACACAATCTAATAGCTAGAAGGAATATCTTACAAAAAATTGGCCACATTAGATTGTTCTTCCTCAAACAGACCTCCTTTATTTAATAGACCCTTTTTTATTTTTGGAAAATCAGAAAGAGAACCTACTTGATGTCTCTTGGTGTGAAAATTTGGCAAGTTGTGATGGATGGCTACAAAACTCCAAAAACTCCCCCATTTGATGAAGTTGGTAAGAATGTTTTTTAGAATAATTCAAAAGCCATTAATTTTATCCTATGTGGCCTTGAAGAGTTAGAATTCATTAAATTATGCATTATAACTCAACAAAAGAGATGTGGGATAAGCTTCAAAGCAGTTAATAATGAAGGAGATGAGAAGGTAAAGCATGCAAAAATTCAAACACATAGAATGCAATTTGAATTTCTAATAATGAATGAGGATGATAATATAACTAGTTTCTTCTCAGAGTATATGAGATTGTGAATATTATAAAGGGATCAATGAAAATATTGATGAAGTTGTACTGGTACAAAAGGTGTCAAGATCTCTCCCCTCTAGACTTTGTGCAAAGTTTTCTTCAATAGAATAATTACATGAAGTTGATATTGTTTGCGGTTTTTTGTTGTCATTGATGTCAAATTCAAGTCATTGATGTCAAGTGATGTCAAGTTTAGATGGAGCTTGTTGAGTGCGATGTCAAGTTAAGTGGGAGCTCATTGATCCTATTGAGTCTATTAGCATTTTTCTAAACTTATGATGTCATTGATGTCTTAGTTTTTTGTTGAGTAGCATATCTTTGAAACCATTTTACCTACAAGTTCCTTGTTCAAAATACCATGAAAATTGTTTGGTTTGATAGCCCTCTTAGAAGCTTTCCAATGATATATGGAACTTATTCTAACACCCCAAAAATGAAGAGAAACTTTAGTTTGTAGTGTTGGAGTCCATGCATGGTTCCATAGGATATAGGATTCCACCTTATCCATCCATCCATGGGTCAAGTTGGGCGTTGTTGACTCATGTTTGATGCATGAGCCACTTCCATAAGATTGTGTAAACCACTGCACCTGACTTCTATCTGTAAATAATTATAAAGACATAGTATTTAAAAATTAAAAACACTTAGTAGGTAGGGTCCCCTTCTTGAATGAGGATCTGTTATTTCTCAGACGATTATTCATGGTTATGGATGCCTTTACACACAAGTATTCCTGATGCTTTAGGAGATATAAGATGCAGTATAAAATTTTATTGATGTGCTTAGATACATTGGACTGAATACTTAAGGATCTGATATCATAGTTTTTACATTTAGCATATGTGACATCACATCTTCTACCTATGTTTATGTCTTGATACTATATATCTTGATTAGATCATCATATACTAAACAAATTTCTACAGAGTTGATATTGACAGTAAAATAACTACTCACTTTATAGATTTGTGCAAAAGTTTTACGAGGTATGTGTACTCCTTAAATCCTAACATAGTGTTTCATGGTTCATATATGTTTATAAGAATTGTTAAACTAAATATTAGTGGGTGTTGTAAGATATCACCATACTACAAAGGTTTGAATAACAATTACTATGAAGGCATAAATTTTTTGATATGGATATGGCCCAACCTTGGGTTGGCATCTTATTAAGTTTTATACCCATATTTTGAACAAGAATATTTATACATATCATATACACAATACATTTGAATGATACTTTATCAATGTTATATGATCCGTGTGCAATGCAAGTCGGATTGAATATGATATGTTTGGATCAAATGATATATGCCATGTTAGGCCTTGGAAGGCTGTATATGATTATTACATATCACGTTATGTGACTTACCCTATGTTTTATTAAGTGTTTCATATGATTTACAAATTTTTTGGGTTATGTGTGTTGCATATGGCATATGAGTAATGCCTCACAAGGTAGCCACCATCCATGGTAGTAACACGTGTTATGGATATTATAGCATGGCATTGAAAGTGATTAATGGAAATTTTAATGCTTAAGTTGGTGTGGTAAGTAATGATCAAATTTAAAAATAGTTGTGTTTAATTTGGCATATCCCACGACATTCCTTGGGATGTCAACACATGACATGGTAGTTGGCAAGCCAAGAAGTATGTTTGTCAACTTACCATTTCTCATTTTTGCTGCTCTAGAAATTAGATTTGTTTATTTAACTCCAAAACCTAGATTAAAACCTAATTCAGACAAATTTGCACTGCAAGCAGCTAAGGAAATTGTTGGTAACCATCTTGGGACCTCATTTATAGCATAAATCCATTTTATGGCACTAGTATGCAAAGAAATTGCTTCAATCTTGGAAATCTCTCACTTGTATCACTTGTTGGTTAAGTGATGTGTTGGTATGACTTATTCCATTTGTTGTTATGGGTTAATCCATTCATCACACTTAGTATCCCTTTCATTTCTCTTCTCGTGTTCTATTTTTGCCTTGCATGCAAGTTTATATGAGGATGATGTAGAAATTAATGTGTATATTCAAAACTTCTCATGAAATTTACTAAATCACGAGACTTGAAGCTACTCTACTGATATGTGGAAGTTAATTCACCATCTAAACCAAGAACCATTGAAATGCAAAAGGAAACATCAGACATATAAAAATATTTATCTAGGGGAAAGAGATTGCTCAAAACCCCTTACTATCTGTATTGCATTAATCATAGAATAGAGAAGAAATAGAATGCTTTCTCAAGTCTGAGCACACCTTGCAAGTGTATAGACTATCTTTTTTCCTGACTGACTGAACATGGCCCAAGACTTAGTCATTTTCAAGCCTTCCCAGGCTCCTATTTACTTGTGTTGCTATGTTGTGAAATTTCCCCTATTATTTAGGAATTTCACGCCAAGGAATTGTGCAATTACCATAGGTCAATCCTCTGACTATATGGACCACCTTTCCAACTTGGATTAGTTTACAACTGATAGTACACTGCTCTTGAACTCCAATATCAGTTGGGTAACATGAATTCTCTGCATGCAATTTTTTTTTTGGGTTGATTGATCAGTTAACTAGTTGATCACTCAGTGTGGTTGAAGCTACACATCCAAAACTTGACCTCCACTAGTTATTCTGACAATTAGAACTAGTTAAACTGACAATAACTCAAATTAACTGAAATAGATTGCTACAAATTATAAATCAACATTTAGAACTAAAATAAAGTGTTTCCAACTCGAATTTACTGAGTTAACTGAGTGAAAAGAGCCATGTCACCTCAATTAACTACCTCCAAGTATTCTGTTGAAATTGAAATTCGAATTTTAGTCTAGTTTGACCAAGGCAATGTCAAAACTAGATTTTCTTGCTACATTTTCAACACTCCCTCTCAGTAGGAAAGGGATTAATAAATACCCCAATCTTGCTTCTATGGAACTCAAATTTTCCTCTTGACAAGGCCTTTCTCAAAATATTTGCATCTTATTCCTCTGTTTGAATGTACCGCAACAACACAATCCACCTCTACACGCATTGTCGTAGATGGTGATACCAGATGTTGATATGGTTGGATCGATCATGAAGTACTAATTCTCATAGAGTTTGATGCAACTCTGATTGTCATAATAAATCATTGTAGGATCCATATTTTGATCAAATAACCCAACAATAATTTTTCTCAACCAAATAGCCTCACATGTTGGTTGACTTGCAACCATGTACTTCGCTTCTACTGAGCTGAGTGCCATAGATCTCTTCTTTATGATGTACCAAGAAATTGGTATGGACCTAACACTGAAATTCCCTCCTGATTTTCTCTTCCTGTCTGATGGACTCCTTACCCAATATACATATGTGAAGCCTTGTATCTTCAATCCCTTTGTCCATCTATATCAAATACCAAATTGAGTAGTGCCTCTGAGGTATCTCAACACATACTTTTTATCCTTCCAATATAGTTTGGTTGGATTAACCATTTCTTGACTAAGTTGGTTAATTGTATAACACATGTTTGGTCGCATTTTCACCAAATACATGAGTGAACCCACAAGCTTCCTATAAATGGTAGCCTCCACTACTTCATCTGAAGTAGCATCCTATTTTCTCTAGTTTCCTACTAGAGGAGTCTCCATGGGTTTTCACCTGTCATGCAGAACCTCTGAAGTATCCCTTTGTCATACTTGCCCTGAGAGACAAATTTTCACACAGAATGAGTCGATTTTGTAGACAAGCTCAACCTCCCTAGTATCTAAAGATATCTAGTGACAAGCAAGCCAATAAAAAACTATCTTTCTCTAAATATGAAATTAAAAACAAAGGCAAACAAGTGTTTTAGGTCTACCTTAGGTCCAATACAAGTTTGTGGAAGCCTCGTTCCTTTGATCCAAATGAGCTCCCTTGTAGCAAGTCTACAAAAAAAAACAAGCAAACAAATTAAATAGCACCTGAAAAGCCAATGTCATAAAGCATATCCATCATAATGATCAAAGAAATTATGTAACAAACCACATAAGACAATTTGTTGAGAAAAATGAATCTTATTGTATTAATTCAAATCAAAGAAGAACTTTACAACCTATGCCTTGATGCTGTACAAGCTGCTCCCAGGGTCCAGCAAGAAGTCTCCTCTACTTTGACAAGTTTCACTCACTTCCCAATGAAGCCAAAAGGTATGTGATCTCTCCTCTCAAGCTTAACTAGGAAGTCTTAATTCCACCAGCATTTACCCTTAAAAATGTTCAGCTTATAACCCTCCTAGCAACCAGCCCAATGCCTTAATTTACAGTGCAATGGAGGGAAGTTACTAGGTCCTCCTTCAAAGGGATAAAGCCCTCCTTCAAAGGGATAAAGCCCTCCTTCAAAGGGATAGCTCATCTCATCAAGGGATTCACTCCTTCTATTTTGGATTGCGTGAACCACCTTGGAGCGAACAATCCACGTCAAAATTCCTTCTAGAATCATCTAGAATTAACCCAAAGTGAGTTTTTTAGAATAAACTTGCGCCTTTTTGAATTTCACAGGGGTCCGCACCCACCCCTTTACAGAAAGAGCAGGCAGATCCGCAGGTAACATGAACAAAGGGTGTGGGACCGCAGGTAATAGTGAGAAAAAGTGAGGAACCAGAGCTTTATTGATTTTTAATGTCTTTCTCTCATTTTCAAAGCTTGACATGAAGAGCTGAGGTCTGAGACTTGCTTAGGAGGACAGTATAAGTGATGATAGACCCATATTGACTGGAAATAATCATGGTGACGATATTTTTGTGTAACACAAACAATTCCCCATCTCCTTGCTATACTTCAAAAACAAGTAAGTAGTGCGTAAGGCCCATGTCTTTCATCTTGAACTCTCTTACAAGGTCCTCCTTGCAATATTTGATCAGTTGTTCATCACTAGTAAGGATCAATTCATCGACATATAAAAAAATAATCAATAATTTACTTTCTACCACAATGTTTTAAAGGTTTGCATCTACTTCACGTTTGGTGAAGCCCAAACTAGTGAGATAGCTATCAAACCTGGTGTAGCAAGCATGAGGTGCTTGCTTGAGTCCATACAACACTCGCTTGACTTTGCACACATGCGACTCTCTATCAAAGGGCTCAAACCCCTATGTTTTCTTAATATACACCTCCTCCTCAATAACTCCATTGAGGAATTCTATCTTCACATTCATATAGTGGATATTCCACCCCATCTTCCTTGACAGTGCTATAATTGACATGATGGATGAGTACCTTGCTATTGGAGAAAAGGTCTCATCATAGTCAATTCCCTCCACTTGTGAGAACCCCTTGGCCACAAATCTGGCCTTGTGTTTCTCTATGCTCCCATTTGCTGCATGATTTACCTTTTAAAGCCAACTTGAACCAACAACTCATTTTTTTTCTAGTCTTGGGACCACTTCCCAAACATTGTTTATGACAATGGAATCATATTCCTCTACCATAACATCAACCCATACTGGTTGCTCTACATCTTCCTTAAATGAGGATGGCTCTGTCTCTACTAGCTCAATCATCAAAGCCATGTAGCTACGTACCGATCTCGTGACCTCCTTTGCCTGCACTATGAAGTGGGTGCTCCCACATTCTCTCTAACATCCTACAATAATCTATCAACTTCCCTTGTTTGCTTCCTTCCTTCTCTGGATTTCTCCGCTTGAGTGGATGTCTCTACTCTTTGCTCCTCTTCTTGTGGGTGCTCCAAAAATTATTGACATTCTTCCTTTGGAGCCAAAATCTCCTGATCAGGATGCAACTGAAGCTCCCTCTCAAGGGAACACCTCGTTTCCTTCTCTTCATTAAACTTCACATCTTGTCTGACCACTTTCATCCTGAGGGATGGACAGTACACCTGATAGTTGTGAGGTGTTTCTGTGTACCCCACAAATATGTCCAAATTTGTTGTAGGCTCTAGCTTTTTCCTTGCTTCCTTCGAAACATAACAATAAATTGATGATCCAAAGATCCTGAAGTTTGACACATCTAGTTTCTTCTCTGAAAAATCTTCCTTTGGTGTAATCATGCCAAGAAGAATGTGAGGACTTTTGTTCTACAAATAGAACGTTGTGTCATATGATTCAGACCACAAGTGCAGAGGTAGGCTTTGGTCATGAAACATTGACCATGATTCTCCCACAATACTTATGTTTTTCCTCGCAACCACTCCATTCTATTGTGGGTTATGGGGTGTTTTCAACTCCCATCGAATGCCTTCCTTTGCAAAGAAATTTTTAAACTCATTCGGCATGTACTCACCACTGTTATTGCCCTTGAGAGCCCTCAATTTATTACTAGTTTCCTTCTCAACAAGTGCTTTAAACTCTACAAGTATAAAATAATACCTATGCTTGGTAGTGGAGGATGTCGAGAAAGGTCCACAAACATTAGAGTGGATCCTTTCAAGGACTGGATGTGCCCTGTTGTCTCGATCATTGATGGAGGATTTTGAGTACTTCCCCAACGTACACCCTTTGCATGTATCTTGCTATTCTAGTGCTCCTTTGGGGAGGCCTGTAGAAATTTGTTGCACGATATTCAAAGTGCCATGATGCAAATGGCCAAGTATTTTATGCCATAATTCACCGACATCTCGACTATGCACCTTCTCTACTTTTGTGCTCAATGTTGCATAGTCTTCCAAATCTATTTTGTATAGGTTCTTCACTCGAACCCCGATCTACTTCACTTGTCCCTTAGCGATGTGTCTCAAGAAATATTTTCCTTTCTTGAATATCACATTGTAGCCATAGTCTTCTAACACAGCGACATAAACTAGATTCTTCTTCAAACCTAGTACAAACATTACATCCTCGAGCCTGAGAGGGGAGTCATACTCCCTCTGAAAAGTAATTATACCAATATTGGTCATGCTATACCTTCCATCATCTCCCATATCGATGTGCATCTGGAGATCCTTCTCCTCCAAGTCACTAAAAAATTCTTTGATGCCCATCATGTGGAATGAGGCATCGCTATTGAGATACCACACACTACCCATCATTGTGCTTGTCATGCATGCAATGAGAGTAAAATCAAGTTCAAATTGTGAAGCCAAGGCTTCACCCTCTACTCCTCCCGTGGTCTTATTGCTTGCTTTCATGTGTGGACACTTCATTGCATAATTCCCGAATTCATGAAAATGAAAGCACTTGATTATGGACAAGTATTTCTTCTTTCCCGCTTGACTCATATCTGCTTTATATTGGTATTTCTTCCCTTTCCCTTTCTTAACCTTTCCAACCAAGGCACAATTCTCCTCATTCTTGCCCTTGGA
Source organism: Pinus taeda (assembly GCA_000404065.3). Classification (NCBI taxonomy): domain Eukaryota; kingdom Viridiplantae; phylum Streptophyta; class Pinopsida; order Pinales; family Pinaceae; genus Pinus; species Pinus taeda. The sequence goes on along the minus strand of APFE030794601.1, from coordinate 2,908 downwards.
TGAGGTCTTGTCTTTGGTGCTCTGCCTTATCTCCTCCTATCCCAAATCAGACCGCAAGCATTCCCAATAAGGTAGATTCTCCCTCCCGTTCACTGAATCTTGGTAGTTGTGCCAACTCTTGAGAAGGCCTAGAAGTTTTAGGCACACCAAATAATCCTCTACTCCAGTAAGAACAACTTGACCAAGTTCATCATGACATTATGTGAACTTTCTTAGGTACTGTGGAATGATCTCATTCCTCTGCATCTTTATATTTTGAAGCTTGTCCTTGAGTGTAAATTTCATGTGGTCACTAATATTATGGAGAAAATATGTCATTGATTGACACATTGCATATGGATTCGCTTTCCCATGGAGATTGGAGACAATATGGTATTGTACTCCCCCCAATATGTTCCTCCTTGCCTTGGCAACACAATTCTTCCAATATGCTATATTTTGAGCCTCAGATGTTGTTGTTTTCGGAATATCATTATCAATGAATTCCTTCAACCCATTATCTTCTAGCACTACCTCCATCCGGTCCTTCGATGCAACATAATTATAGCTTCCCTCAAGGGCATACTCGAGCCTTAGTCCATTAAAATCCATCTTCTTAGTCTTGAAGAAAACCTGCAACCTGATCTGCAACCTCAAACCTCCTGCAATGACAACTTCGAAATCTGTACTCTACAGCGATTCCATCTCTGATACCATGTAGAAATTAATGTGTAGATTCAAAATTTCTCATGTAATTTACTAAATCACAAGACTTGAAGCTACTCTACTGATTTGTGGAATTTAATTCACCATCTATAACAAGAATCATTGACATGCAAAAGGAAACATCACACATACATAGAGATTTATTTAGGGGAAAGAAACTTCCTAAAACCCCTTACTACATGTATTACATTAATCATAGAATAGAGAAGGAATACAATGCTTTCTTAAGCCTGAGCACACCCTGCAAGTGTATAGACTATCTCTTTTCCTTACTGACTGAACCTGGACCTATACTTATCCAATTTCAAGCCTTCCAAAGCTCCTATTTCCTTGCGACATTCCCTTGGGAAATTTCCCCTATTATTTAGTAATTTCACACCAAGGAATTATGCAATTACCATAATCCAATCCTCTGACTGCATGCACCACACAACTCGGATAATTTACAGCTAATAGTACACTACCCTTTAACTCCAACCTCAAATGGATAATTAGAATTCTTTTCATGCAAAAATTATTTTGGGTTGATCGATCATTTAACTAGTTGATCACTCAGTGTGGTTGAAGTTACACATCCACAACTTGACCTCCACTAGTTCTTCTAACAGTTAGAACTAGTTAAACTAACAATAACTCAATTTAACTAAAAATAGATTGCTACAAATTAGCAATCAAACATGTAGAACTGAACTCAAGTGTTTCCAACTCGAATTTACTTAGTTAACTGAGTGACAAGAGCCATTTCACCTCAGTTAACTACCTCCAAGTACTCTATTGAAATTGAAATTCAAATTTTAGTCTAGTTTGACCAAGGCAAAGTCAAAACTAGATTTTCTTGTTGCATTTTCAACAATTGAAATGAAATAAATCTAGCTCAGTTCACTTTGTTAAATCTATTTTTTTGTTTGAAGAAAACCTAGCTTGAATTTGTTCAAAAAACATATGAAAAGGGAGCACTCCCCTCCAGGCCATCTGTATTGTTTTATGGTGTCTCTCTAAATGCACTATCATTCTCAATGTTTTGAATTGAGTTATCTTTTGTTTTTGTTTTCAATAATTGTATAGTGAAAAGAGGGGGTAACCCCACTTGATCATAGTCCCCTTATTCTCACCTTTACAACATGAAACAATGAAATCCTCGAATATTGCAAAGAATATATCTCAATGCACCCAACTAATGGGCCTTGGTAATGGAATAAGCCCAAGATTTGGATAGCTAAGTGTTTTTTATTTACCTTTATTACACAGATATATTTTGGGTTGATCTCAATAGGTTTGCAATGTTCCAAGTCACTTCAATGTGAGCTATAATGGCTAGGAATTTTACTCTTAGTAACATGGCAAGCCTTTTTCACTTTAAAACTATTATATTTTTGTACCTTTGCATTCTTTTTCCTCCCTTTGGGAATTAAAATATTTATGTAACATATTGCTATCTATGTAAAGACCTCGAATCCTTGCTGTGGCTAAGTTATATTTGGTTTTGTACTTATTATTTGTTAAAGATTTAAGCAAAAAAAAAAAATTCATGTATATGACTTGGTCAATTACCTAGTTGCAGGGCTTCCACAAAAGTCCTCATGGACTCCTCACTAACCACCTATTGTCATCTTATTGGTAATAAGTTTTCAATACAATGTATTCCCCCTTTAATATTCCACACAGTTAAGGTTATACATGGGAAGTTATGGCATTCAAGTTGCAATATAGTCATATGTTTGATTTCTCACTTCTGACATCTTTTCAATTTCCATTTTCATCATACGATCATGACATACCCCCTCGTGCATACCAAATAAATAATTAAAAAAAAACTACACATGGGAAAATGCCATTAACAGTTCAAGCATTTTGTACCCTTTCAGATGGATGACACATAGTCCTTTGATATGCCTCTTGAGTTCAACTTGTTTGTACATTTTTCATAAAGTAGTGGTTGTCTCATATCTTTACAATTTCTTAGCAGCAAACTCCCTCCATCTACACCTATCATATGACCCAATGTATATTCCTTAGTGCATTGTACTTTCATATGCTCTCATTTTATTCAGTCTTATAATCATGATTATTTACCTGGAAATGTTTTTGTTGAGATTGCAACAAGATGATGGAGCTTAGTGAAAAGAGTCGCCTTCACTAAGTGGGCCCGCAAGCTATTTTTGGCACAAGTCTATTTTTAGACTATGTCTATTTTTAGACATAT
>APFE030794596.1:6839-20634 GCA_000404065.3 Pinus taeda | reverse complement strand
GCATCCAAAAACATGTGCGAAAATCATGCACAAAACCATAGGTGGGTCCGCCCAACCTAACATAGGTTCCAAAACCAAAATTTTCCAGGGTGCTACCCTGGACCCCATAGAGTGGGGTTACCTACACCCCTCAAACCCCATGTGACCCCCCCGCTACGTAATCGGCATAACGAAGGGGTCTAACCCCCCGATTAACTACGTGGGCTAGTAGTGGAAAGAATATAACACAACCCAACATCAACTTCAAATCAGATGGAGTAGGAAACATCAATAGCCCAAGCACTAGAATGACTAAAAAATTTACTAAATATTGCAAATTTTGAAAAAGTTGTGACCACTTCAACAGAAGAACTTGCAGTCCATTCTAATAGTCCTCTTGACCAAGGGGCTTCATTGAATTCACCGATTGTAACCTCTCATGTTGATTCTGCAACCACTATTATCCTAGATTTAGATAATGATCCTGAAGTCATTTCATCCCAAGGGTGTTCTAAATACTATGTTGCTACTTTATCATATCCTTCCTCTCTAGAGGGAATGACTCTACATTCTTTTAAACCTTTGTATCGATGAAGAACGAGATGTTAACATTGGATTTTTAGTTGAGCCTTAGATTGATTTTTCTAAGGACCCCCTGGAGTCTGGTACTGATATAATGATAAGGGAATTTGACAACTTACCAACAACCAAACCCACTCAGGAAACTATTGTTGAATAAGTTGAAATAGTAGTCGTTGTTTCCTCCCCACCAACCTTGGTTACCAGTCATGTTCAAATGATCATAGGTACTAAAGTTGGGGGAAAGAAAGGAAAAGGAAAACTTCAAAAAGAAATTTATAAGTTAAAGGGAGAAAATAAGAAACTACAAAGGAAAGTACAACAACTAAAGAATTAGTTATGAGGTAGCAAGCACTTTCACACAGATTATGTGAAGAGGCCTAAAAGAAAGTAGGAAACTCAGGAAATGGAAGTCCAGATTGATGTTATATATGTCCTTAATGAAGCCAACACTCAAACAAACTTTTTTCTTCATGTTGTTGAAGAAGGAACACAGACTGACCTTGAGGTACAGGCAATGGACATTCCTCCTACCCTTCTTGAAGTAGGAATTTAGAGTGATCTGCCATTTATTTTTTATGACAGAGGGGTACAAATGGAAGAGGTGCATCCTTATACTCCCTTGAGTGTAGAGACCTCCATTAGAATTATGCATAAAACTATGGAGGAATAACAATAAACCATAGCAAGATATCAGGGAGAAGTAGTGCCTCAAAGGGAACATCAAGAGCTACTCGAACGATTTAAAGCATTAATAGGAACTGAAGATGAGACCTATGCACAACTAAGAGCATCTGAAAAGGAGGTCTAGGATTTAAAGGACCACCTCAAGAAGGTTGCAAAGAAAACAAAGGAAATTTTCTCAATTTACTCAGATGCACTGGCATGTAAGTCCCCAGTCCAGAATTATGCTTTATATTTGCTTGAGTGACATATGTTGCTTAAAATAAAAGCAGTACAATTTGGAAAACCACATGAGTTCAAGAGTGTACTAGATTTTATTTCTATTTTTCGAAAATAGGATGAGTATACACATTATTTTTAGAAGAATAGTTAAAAGAAAATCTTGTCCCTTTCATTGGAGATATTCAATTTCAGGCTTTTATATCATTTTATAGAAACCATGTTAAATGGGAAAAGGCTTATCATACCTTCCAGAGATGAGAACATGGCCTTGACCTTTGGGTTAGAAGGGAACATAAAAACCCCTTTCGCACACCTATTCGTCATAACATTTTCATACAAAAACCTGGTGTTGCTCCTACACTTGTACAAACCCAATATGATGTATTGCACTTATGAATGGAATATTTGGAATACATAAGAGATTAGGCTCTTCATGGAGCCAAGGAAAGATAACATACATCACCAAATGAATTCAAGAACATAGAACCTTTTGGTTATCATAACTTCCGGTATGCTATGACTAGAATAAAAGACTATGTTCACTTGGTGCTAGAAAGAGGTAACCACTGCATAAGATGCAGGTATCGGTACCCCATGCTCTAGTGTCTCCAATCATTTTATAAATATGATTATGATTTATCAAAAGCAGGTAAGTAGTAGCTTTTAAAGAGCTCCAAAAAAGAAATGGGTTCAAGAATAGAGGAGAAGAAGCTTATGAAGTCTACTCCTTTACTGTCCTACATGTTAACCATTTATTTGCATGAGGTCATGCAAAAAAGTCAGTTTGGGGGTGATGTTGGACCAAAAATTTGTTATATTTTCCTTGCCTTACTTCTCAATTTTCATATCATTTTCAAAATTCTTTTGTGAAATTAAGTTATGTTAAGGAGTATATTAGGGACTTTAGTTATATTCTATACACATTTATTGTATTATTATTTTTTTAACGAATTCAATTAATAAAATTCTATTTCTAACAAATAGATCCTCAATATTGTCAGTAATCTATTGCTTATTGATATTTGATGTTGTTTCCTAGAATGGTCAGAGAATATTGCGCAAGCCTCAAACTGTTACGCCCTATTTGGAACAAATTAGTTGAGGATGACTTCTTGACCTAGTTTCTCAGATGCATTAAGATGATTTTAACTTAAATGAGCAATCCTAAGAATCTTTAGATTCTCAGGATCGCTAATTATTAAAAATAGATTCTCTAGTCTTTATCCTTTGTTGCTACGATATAAAAACTCGTGTTGAACCTCGAAAGGGTTGTTCAAGTTGTAATATTATTTTTTGATCCAAACTCAGACTTGAAATTATTTGTAATTGGTTTCTCTGCAATTTGAATGGAAGTATTTATTATTCAGACTTAGTCTATTGTGCTAATTTTCCCGCAAGGCAGTTCGATTCCAAATTTGGGCCCGGTCCTAGAAACAACGATGTCTTCTCATGTACCATTAAAACTAGCGTTTGATTTCTCTATTCCATATATTTCCATTTGTGTAATGGTTTTTAATTTCTCATTTTTTATTTGTTAAATTAAATGCTTTGTCTTGAATCAGGTTTATTGGAATTGTCATAGAATAGAACGATTGTGGTTAATTCATTAAGAAGCAATATTATTTTCTTTCATTTCCTATATTTCTATTTCAATTGATTAACCATTGTTAGATAGTGTGATGTGTAGTGTTATATTTTCATTCTGTAGTGGTTTTTCCCTAAGAAACAACTTTTTGTTCAGTATGTTTTCTTTTGTTGCTTCCTTCAAAGACCTGTTAATAATTTGAATAGTTTGCGATAATTGGAGATTGCATCTTGAATTGATTCCTTTAATATTATAGTCTTTCTTTTCCATAGGAAAATGACAACTAGTCATATTTGCATTCCTCTTGCATAAAAAATGCTAATAACCTTGAAATAAAAAAACAAAACCTTCGGTTGATAGATTAATGTGTAGCAGATTAGTTGGCCCTTTTTAGGAACAAATGATTGGCCCAACACTTTGTTTCCTAAAGAATTTTATTAGTCACTAATAATCTTTATAAACACTCATATTTGACTCCATTTCCCAATAGTTGATATTTCTGAAACCCTACCTAACCACCACACTCAAAATCTAAAAACCCCACTAAAGATATAGCCATTGTTTGAAGATACAACCAGATGTTAAGCTTAGTGATTAGGTTGTCAGAGAGAGTCCTCTTTGGATTAAAGGGGCTAGCCTTCAATATACAAGATTGGTTTGAAAAGGTTCCCTTCAGAATTTCTCTTTCACATCCAAGAGTACATTTTTGAGTGCTAACATTTTTTTTCCAATTATCATTATTAGTCGTTAATTCTTCCTCGACAAGTATCTTAACTAAATTGTGATGATACAAAGTCCTGTCTATGTTTCTTGAATCCCATTGAATATTAACAACCATTGTATTTAAGTTAAATAGAAGATAGTATGGTAAGTTTAATTCCTTCCCTTTTATGAAATGCATTAATATATATGCATGGTAAAACAACAGGGTTCCATATCTTCCCTCATGGGTAAGGAATTTTTGTATAACTAACAATAGATTACGCCATTTTGTTTTCAATGTGGAAATTGGAATGTTCTTTTTAAATGATGAGATATACAGACCTAGATTATTCAAGAAAGAATTATATTTATTCATTCCGATGAGATCTGTCTTATACACTTACTAATCTATCCTGATGAGCCACAGTGGATGGCTCGAAACGTCGATGCAAAAAAATATGGATGCAAGAACTCCGGAAGAAAACTACACATAAATAATTCTATGTTTCACCCTTTAGCCTTTGATTTTTAAAGTAGTTGTCACCATTTATGGGAATCTCTATTTCTTTTGCCAAAAATGATCTAGTCAACTTCAATTTTATATCTCCAATCTTTGTGTCTACTCTGTCAAATGCTCGTGCAAATTCCTATGTTACCTCTATCTCATATTCTTCAATTTTTTCAAATAACTTCAACCAACCTACTTTCTATAGTTGTTCCTTAAGTTTTGGATAGGAAACCCATAATTCTATGCCAGAGGTTAATGCCGGATAATTACTCCCATCGGTGTGAAGGAAGTCTTTCCCTCCAATTACCTATTCAATAGTCTATCATAGGGATCAATGAAAGAAAAAGGATAATATGATGAAAATTGGTGAGGGATAATGGCTTCAATGGAAATAGGAGGCTTTTGGTGGTTTTATAATAGGAATTCTCCATCTAATATCATAATTTCTCATTAATTTGTTTGAGATGATCCTTTTTTGTGTCATAGGATTTAGAGATTTGTGATTTCTCAATAGGATAAGGAGATTTTAGGATATAATGAAATGATGAGTTTGTATTGTGCCATCATTAAAATATATGGTTTTGTAGGAGCCTTTTAATCTTTACAAATAGTCCATGTATTAATTCAAATATCTATAGTTTATACTTCAATCAAATTGATTGACTAGTCATAATGTTACCTTCTTGAATTACCTCACATGTGTGCCTTGATATTTCTTTGCTTACAGGTCCAAAGTATTTTCTGATGAATCAACTATAGAAAGTTCAAATGGCTACGGAATGTTATTAGTCTTCAAAATTTTCTTTCAATTCTTCAGGATACTTGTTGCTGCTAAGGATGATGATGTTGATAATACCGATGATGATGATGAATTTTTATGATTATCATTAAAAGAGAAAAAAATTCTTCACACTAATTATTTTAAACTATTTTCTTTTGTAATGAGGAAAGGAAAAAATAAAGATCGAGGTTGCCAAAATACTTTGGTTTTCCACTAGGATTTTTTGCATAGTGTATGCCAACAATGTTGGTTTTCAAAACTATGTTTTCATTATCATGTTTTTCTCTTTATTTCTTTCTTTTTATATGGAAAAGAAATCAAATTTATTTTGGTAATAGAGGAGAAGAATCCCCTTTTCCTACCAATTTCAAGTCATAACTTTCTTCTTTGAACAAATTCTTGTCTTATTAGGGGCTTATGATAAAGCTTTAATCTATACCGATTAGCAAGAAAAGTGATCCCTTCTTAATCAATGGTCTTAATATTTGCTACTCCATTATCGGAAATAGTTTCTATCTCATAATGACCTAACAAATGTGTTTGAAATTTGTCTTCAAAATATTTACATTTGGAACCAAAGAGGAGCCCAATCACTTTGTTTGAACTTTTCGACCTTGATAAAATTGTCATGCCATATTTTTCTTTGTTGTTGGACTATTCTTTCCCTTTGAATGAAATCTTGTCTAACCTTGTCCAATTCATTCAACTATGCCAATATTTGTTTTTGAGCTTTAGAAATATGTAGCCCCAATTTTGTTGTTGTCTTGTAAGTCTCCACTTGGAATTCTATAGGAAGTAAAATTTGCTTCCCATAAGCAAGCTCATAAGGAGTATGTCCCATGGTATTCATCCATGTTGTCTGGTATGCCTAGATTGCTTTCGGAAGTCTATCTGCCCAATCTCTTCTATGTAGATGCACACTTTTGGTCAGTATGGCTTCAAGAACTTTGTTTGTGGATTCCACTTGTCCATTGGCTTTTGGATGATATGGACTGGATTTACAATGTCTAATCTTGTATTGCTCCATCATCTTTTTCACTAGATTGAAGGTAAATTGTGCACCATGATCTGTCATAGTTTCTCTTGGTACACCAAAACAAGTGAAAATATCCTCAAAAATAAATGTAATAACAACATTTTTAGTAGAAAAATTTAGTGGCTTAGCCTCTACCCATTTAGTAGCATAATTAGTGCAAACAAGTATATACCGCTTTTGCTTGGTTAGAGGATTAATGGGTCCAAGAAAATCTAGATTCAATTTCTCAAAAGGTTCTATTAGTACTTGTGGTTGTAGAGGCATCTTGTTAGATTGAATAGGTCTTCTCATTATTTGATATTTATCACAAATTTTGACATATTCCTTTGCATCCTTGAAAAGGGAAGGCCAATAACATCCCGAAAGAAGCAATTTATATGCAGTTCATCTACTACCAAAATGTCCTCCATAAGGTTCATCATGGCATGTTTTAATTATCTCAAGTACTTCATCTTCTTGAAAACATCTTCTAATGATCAGATCAGCTCTTGTTTGGTATAGTTCTCCTTCTATCCAAGAATAGGGTGCACTAGATTTGATGACTCTTTGTCTTTCTTTTGTTGATAGATGAGGAAGAAATTTCCCTATAGCGAAATAGTTAGCAATGTCTGCAAACCAAGGAGTTTTAAAAGATATTGCAAAAATATACTCATTAGGAAAATTAACTACTACAAGAGTATTAGTATTATCATTTATCATCTTGGAAAGGAAATCAACAACTGTGTTTTCTTTTCCTAGCCTATCTAAAATGGTGAAATTAAATTCCCACAATAGTAAAAGCCATTGGAGAATATAGTAGGTTAGCTATTAAAAACAAATTCTCCTTAACATTAGTAATTTCTTATGAACTTTAGTTATATTCTTATGTTTCTTTGTTATATATTTTCATCAAACAATTATCAAGAGTTAAAACAGTGAAGACAATGGACACAAGAAGTAGGCTCCAAGCCAGGGAAAAACCCCTCCAAGGGGAAAACCTAGAAAGAATATCTTCTCTTCTTATAGAATCTACTTCAAATGAGAAAACGAAGACCCAAAATCGTATACCAAGTCCTCCTCCAAGCACCAAGTCATCTCTCCAAGAATATCTTCAAAGTACTAGGTCAAAGATTAACCAAAACAACTCAGGATTATCCTTCTTCAACCATATTCAAGTATTGAGACCTAGTTTTCCCTGATTTTGACAGCTTTCCTAGACTTTACCTCTCCCATTTTACACTCTCCTTGACCCCTAATTGTGCTTATTTCGGTTATATCATCTAGGTTTTGGCCAAAAGGGTGTTATATGCTTGAGGTATGCAAATTAACATAAAAACTGTCATTTTACCTTAACCTTAAGCATTACTTAAGCTATTTGTTTCCTTATTGAATTATCATGCCAACTAATCTAGAAATCTTATGCAGATTTTCTTTGGTTCGAAACAGTCCCACAATTTCCTGTAGACATCTTGTGCGGTCATATTTCCTACAGACACGCTGAAATTCCTACAGACGCGGATTTCCTGCAACCGCCCAGATTTCTTGCAACAAAATTGGTGGTTAGCTATGTTCCACTCACTTCCAAATCAAATGAGAACATGGGTTTTGTGGGGAATTCATCATACATGGATGTTGTCCTATTGGTTGTTTCAAATCCACCATTGAAACTACCCAGATTTGCAGACCTCTTCTCGTTGGCCACATGAGGAGAAACTCCAACTATGTAACGAATTTTGTTTAATCCATGCTTTCAGTCATCGATTAGACTCAGTAAAGCTAATTTTGACATTTTGTACCAATGTTGATAGCTAATAACTCAAATTAGTAGTTTTCCTTATTCGAGCCAAATATGGGCTTTCAAACTTGTATAAATTCGATTATGTTTTGTATTATAAGGGGTTGGGTTGGGTTTGCTCATAGCACATATTGGATTGTACTCGGCTGTAATGTATTCAGATTAATATAATACTTTATGTTTTGTCTATTCTACTGAGCAAGCCCTTTTAATTTTGAAGGGGTTGTGAGTGAGGGAGGGCCCCCTTTGCTCACAATTTCCTTAGCTATAGTGTGTGTGCATTTTAAATTATTTTATACCATAATAATTTGTTTACATAGCTAATCCACTCTTTCTGACATTTCAGTAGCAATGTTCTATTGATTGAATGATCCATGTTAATGTGTTGATTCCATCTAATCAAAGATTTGATTTACATTGTTAAATTGATTACTTTATTGTTGTAAGTTTGATTTCTTATCTTTTCTAATCAACATCAACAATACTAAGAGTTGTAGAGGGATGTTTAAATACACTCCATGGCCTTTTGCTGCCAAATGTTGATGCAGAAAAGAGGCATTAGTTCTGTGTATGATTGACTGGTTTGATTAGTAAGCACTCGAGGTATCAAGCCTGCATATATTTTTCACAGCATCTCACAAACTTACCTGGCCTGGGTTGATGATTTATGTTGACAAATTATAAGTCTATAATTTGACTCAACATTTTGGCACCGTTTCTAGAGAGGTGCTAAGGGATAATACTGAAAGTATTTTAGTATTATGTGTACTATTTGAAATTTTCAGGACTGGGGGAGTCGAAGTGGTAAGACGAAGGGCAAAGCCTATGCACCTACAGAGGTCAGAAATTTGCCAAAGTCGTGTCCTGATTGATTGGTAAGTAGTTTTATGTGAATTTGTTTACATAATAGATGATAGGGTCCGATTTAAAAATTTATTTTGTGGTGTTGTGAGCACCACTTCATTTACTAATAAATTGGCAAGAAAAAGGAAGTGTGCAAGAAACAAGGGAAGAAGAGTCTGGACAGGAGGTCTGTGGTCCTGAAAATATCCCAAAGCATATTCCTACTTCCACAGTAGAACCTTCTGCAGGAAAATCTTCTGTTGCTTCCCATTTAGAACCTCCTCTTACAAGGAAGACAACATCTCTGCTTAGTGGTCAGCCTAAAAAGGAATTCCTCGTTAATCCTATTCAAGAACCAGAATTTCAAACCATTGATTTCATAGAATCTATAGTTTACAAAGGTAATACTCCTTTTTGGTCCAATATGGCTCATGAAGAAGGAACTATTAATACAGATGGAGGCTATGATGAGAAGGAAGAGGAACTGGTCACATTTGAATTCCCTATCAGGGAGATTGGTGGAGCAACTCAGATGAAGAATATTCCTTTGAATAATTGACCGGAGAATCCACAGTTTCATCCTTTTTGAACCGACGTTTCTCTCTCCCTGAAGATGGATCCCACTTGGGATTCGAAACGTCGGTTCAAAAAGGATGAAACTGTGGATTCTCCGGTCAATTATTCAAAAGATTCAAACCACAGAAATCTGAAATCCAAGAATATTCCTCCCTCAGCCTTGCCTAACTTTCATGGAGTCTCAAGTAAAGATCTTGATGCCTTTTTGTTCGAGTTCAACGTGTTATTCAGGAGCTATGACTATTCCTCCAATGCTCAGAAGCTAAAGTTGTTTCCTACGACATTGAATGATGCAGCTCTTAGGTGGTTTATGGGGTTGGCTTCAAACTCGATTACAACATGGGATGACATGAAAAAGGTATTCTTGAAGAAATATCAAGATTATTGCAAAACTAGGGACCTCAGGGAAGAAATCTTTGGCATGACTCAGAAGGAAGGGGAGAGTCCCGAGGATTTGGTGGAAAGATTTCAGTACAATTTGCAGAGGTCCAAGATGAATCAACTAAGTAAGGACAACAAGAGAACAATTTTGCTCAAGGCAATCAAAACATAATATCTAGAGATTTTGAACTTAATGGGAGGAGGTGACATATTAAATTTAAGTTATGATGATGTGTGTGAGTTGTGTCAACGATATTCAAGAGGAAATTCTAAAGTTGGAGGAGGAACAAGACATACTTCTTCCAGTCTTGTCAAGTCAGTTGTTGGTGCTGGATTATCTAGAGGTGAAATGGGTAATCTATTTGAAATTTTTTTAACTAATATTCTTAGCGCCTTATATTAATAATTAGATGTTTTGGAGACTAAGAAGAAATAGGAGAAACTGGAGGAACTAGAGAAATCCCTGGCCATGTTCTAGTCGAAATGCGAGAAGAAGCATGCCTTGAGGGAATGTCCTACAGATAGTATAGAGGTATGTCAAATCTGTGATGTTGATCATTCCACTGATCAACGTCCTTCACTTCCTAGGATTAAAGTAGCATATCTAGTAGATCAGGGAGTTGTCAATGCACTTTATGCAATGGCACCTCAGATATCATGGCAACCACATCCTACAGGTATGTCTCAATTGCATTTACAAGTTCCTTATACTCCGAATCAGATGTGGAATATTCCAATGCCCTAGTAGCCTTGGCCTCCACAACAGCTTTGGAAAGGGAACTTTTCTTATCCTATTGCACATAATTTTCCCTCTCAGAACTTTTATCCACCGCAAACCACACTGCAGCAAATGATTCAACCTCAACAGCAGCAACTTCGGTTGCCTACCCCACCAAATCAACCTCGTCCCACACAACTTCCTACTCAGCCAGTGTCTAACCCCAACAATAAAACTATCCAATCTTCTCACAACATTGGATTGGTCACTTATCCCATTTTTCCTACCTATTTTATTTCACCGTAGCCATTACAGGAAATTTATGTTCTTGTGTTACAGGAATTTCCTGTGTCGCTACAAGAAATTCAACTTAGATTTGGAAAAGTGGTGACTCAGTCTGGAAGGATTGAAGAGATTGTAGAGGAAGATACTCTGGAAATGCCTGAAGTTGAAACCACACATGAACCAGCAGAACAACCTACTTTAAGGCCACAAGAACCTTCCTCATCCCATATGGTCCAACCTCCTTTTCCGAATGGGTTGGAAATGAAATTAAAATAGTCGGAGTTTGATATTGTCTGAACTAAGAAATGTGTGCATTAAGATCCTGTTACTGCAAGCAATTAAGGATATCCCAATTTATGCCAAAAAAGTGAGGTAGCTATGTACCAAGAAGCCAGGAAGACGAAAGAGAGAACACTCTACAATTCAAATAGGTGGAAAGATTGCACGTTTAATGTCTACCGGATTTGTTACTGAAAAATATGTAGACCCCGGAATCCCTGTGGTTACCACCTTTATCAACGGACATCCCATAAAGAACACTTTAATTGATTTAGGTGTAGACATTAATGTGATGACTATGGAGACTTTATCTTATATAGGATCCTTTGACTTATTACCTACTCCCACGATGTTAGAACTAGCAGACAGGTCTAAGGTAAAGCCAGAGGGGTATTAGAAGACATTGTCATCTCATTAGATTCTTAGGAGTACCCCACATACTTTTATGTTGTTCAACCCAAAACCAACTTGGGAGGGCATCCTTTGATCCTGGGGAGGTCTTGGTTAGCCACGGCAGATGCCTACATAGGGTGTAGGTCTGGAAATATGACCATCACTCATGGAGCTGAAGTAAAGCACATTAATTTGTATCCCCTTGCTCAACCCCTCTTGAGATTAGAGAATACACATTGGGTTGAAGAAGATGAGCATGATTCAAAATGTACCCAACCAGTTTTGACAATAGCCTAATCCATGAGCCTTAAAGAAAATTAAGAATAAAATTTGATAAATTGTTGTATTTCTAATCCTGATTTTCCGCAGCAATTAGAAGGGCAGTCTAGTGATAATTTGGATATCATTACTAATCTACAGGATTTTCATGAATATAGTATAGCATCCAAACTACATTCAGCCCTCTTATCTGCATTTCCTACATATTCCTTGACTGAATGGGGGAGTAAGGTAGTTGAAAATTTTCCTTAAAAATCTTTAAACATTAATTCTGCCTTAACCCTTGAACAAGAAAAAGAGTTAATTCAAGCATTGAAAAACTTTTTAGACACATTTTCTTGGGAATATACTGATATGAGAGGCATTCACCCAGACACATGCATTCATCATATCTATATAGAAGAAAATGATAGGCCTGTGAGACAGCCACAAAGGAGGATGAACCCCACTTTAAGGGAAATAGTGAAAGATGAATTACAGAAATTGTTAAATGTAGGGTTCATTTATCCTATCTCAAATAGCCAATGAGTATCTCCACTAGTTATTGTCCCCAAAAAGAATGGTAAATGGCAAGTGTGTGTATATTATAGGGAACTAAACAAAGCTACCTTAAAAGATCACTTTCCATTGCCTTTTGATGAGCCTCATCATTGGGAAATTATATGGGCCTTAATTCACCTCCTAGCTTAGCCAAACCAACTATTCTCACAACTTATTAAATACTATTGATTATATTTTGTTTATGAGATGAGTTAGAGTTGGATATTTTGCTTTGTGGTCTAATGTGCATTTAATGCAGGATTAAAGGATAAAAGCAAGGAATTTTGGCAAAGACCTTGGTCAAAACTCGAATGCGACAAGGGAGAGGAATTATAAGAGGGAAATCCTCCTCATTTACTACCCCTGCATTCGAATATTCCTCCATTAGCTCAGAGTGAAAATAGCCAAATCATGAGAACTAGAAGGTAGTCGAGCAAGTGAAAGTCAAAGCACCAGTTTATCTCGAGTTTGGGAGCCAAGCCTCCCTAATTTTAAGGAATTCATTGGAGACTTCAGACGTATAAGTAAAGAGGCCTATGACCTTAGTAGGATTCATACTTTTGATTGTAAAACCCTACTTTAATTTCGAGTTGCAAGACTTGTGACAGTTTTTGATGTAATCCATTGTTTTGATAATAAGAATGAGTTTTGTTTTGAGCTAGCACTGAGTTAACTCAGAGGGATGAATCTCTTGGGTTAGGGCCCAACCCTAGCAGCTAAGGCTCCTCTTGATTGTACATGTATGCTAGCGTAGATTCATGGTTTAATCATTCATTTGCTTAATTAGTTTCATTTCCATTACAGTATTATAGCACGTAGATTCATGGTTTAATATTTCATTTTCTTAAGTAGTTGCATTTCCATTACAACAATGTAGCGTATATTGGTTGTGTTTTAGTTTGCTTCCATTTGTGCCTTCTTTCAATTAGCAGGTTAGTAAGGAGAAAAATATCACCATAAGGTTGTTAGCAGGTGTCTCAAACTCACCTCTTCCCTCTGGGACCATGACTTGAGGAAGAGACCCTTCAGCAACCCCAAAAACACAGATTTCTAGTTCTTGCATGAGCTTTGGGAGTTTGTCATCTTGATTCAGTACTTGGTTCATTTTATCGTCATCTTTTTCCATCACTCTCTTTCTGTAATAAGATCTCACTCATATTCTCATTTCCTTCAGCACTTTCTCCATGCATAATATATGTGGAAGCTAATAAATCACATCTTAATCAAATTATGCCTGTAGATTTCCTTACTGTCTGATCCACAACAAACCTGGTGTTGGGCTGCCAAGTTAACATCAATTTTCACTCCATTTTCACCTTTATCCTCATTTTGTCACATCATTTCATCTCATTATCATTACATAACCCTATATTTCCATTACCATATGAGTTTATATGTTCATTTTCGAAAGTTATTAGTTTCATGTATTTAGAGTGAATTTATGATTAAAAGTTAGAGAAATAACATGTATTTTCTTATACCTAAAAGTGGCTTGAGTTTGATGACATGTGTAGAGCATTTGGAAGTTTCCAAGGCACCCTTATGTTGCCTCCCGAGATCAAATTCGAATTTCAACTCAAGAGGTGGACCATATTCCAAGGAGAAAGATCATGGAGATTTTGATGTGTCATGGGATTTGTATCTAGTATTT
>APFE030794595.1:216460-240387 GCA_000404065.3 Pinus taeda | reverse complement strand
TTCTGTTGGAGGGCGTGAATGATCACATTGTGTCCAGCCTCCATGGAAAGGCTACTCCATATTTGATGTGGAAATCATTAACAGAATTATTCCAAAGCAAGAGCGATCAGAGAAAGTTGGCGCTCAAAGATAAACTTAGAAACATCAAATGCGAGAAGGGTGATAGTATGCCCAAGTATCTCACGAAGTTCACTCAGTGTCGAGATGAGCTGGGAAGTGTGGGGGTTACTGTCGATGATGAGGACTTGGTGAGCTTGGCTCTCCTTGGTCTTACGAAGAGTTGGCATTCCTATCAGGACTCTGTCAATGGTCGGGAGAAGTTGCCAGGATGGGAAAGACTATGGTCAGATCTTGTGCAGGAGGAGATCAGGCGGAGTACCAAGGACGGATCTTCGTCAAAGGGAGCTGATGAAGAGAATTGTGCTTTGGCTGCCAAAGCAAAGAAAGGGAAGAGCAAGAAAGCTTCTCAGTCTGGTGCGAAAGGCAAGAAGCAGGATATGTCCAAGGTGAAGTGTTTTCACTGTCACCAGCACGGACACTATGCCACAAATTGTCCGCAGAAGAAGAAGAACAAGCAAGCTGCTGGATCTGCAGGGGGAGAGGCCTTAACTTCTCAGTTTGAGCTTGATTTTTCATTGATCGCATGCTTGGTTTCAAGTGTGATGGGATCAGTGTGGTTCTTGGACAGTGGTGCGTCTTTTCACATGACGGGAGATAGAGATTTGTTCTCTGATCTGGAGGACAAAGATCTTGGAGTGCACATCGAGATGGGCGATGATGGTAGATACAGTGCGACCGGTATCGGTACCATTTCCTTTGAGAGGGAGTCTGGTAAACCCTTTGTATTGAAGGAAGTCATGCATGTTCCAGGATTGAAGAAGAATCTCATCTCAGTGGCGATGTTAGAAGACAACAGGTATGATGTTGTTTTCAGCGAGGGAAAGGCCTTCCTGCGAAGCAAGACAACTGGTGAGACCCGGAAGATAGGGGTTCGAGTGAGGAACCTTTATCAGTTGCATGTAGATGGATGCGCAGCAATGGCAGGCAAAGGCAAGGCAGAAGGATTGGTGAGCCGGGATGATGGCGAGTTGTGGCACAGGAGATTGGGTCACCTTTACCATGGAGCCTTGAAGATACTGCAGCAGATCACTACAGGGCTTCCTAAAGGCACACTTGCGCAGTCAGATCAGTGCAAGGGGTGTACTTTGGGGAAGTTTGTGAAAGCCACCTTCACGAGAAGGATAGTCACACCACGACGATCCTTGAGAGAATTCACACAGACGTGTGTGGACCTTTCTCAGTTGCTTCGACAACAAAACACAGGTATTATGTGATTTTTGTTGATGATTTATCTCGTAAGTGTTGGATCTTCTTCATGCAGAAGAAGAGTGATACATATTCAAAGTTCTGTGAATCCAAAGCACTGGTCGAGAAGGAGTCGGGGAAGAAGGTGAAGGCTCTTAGGAGCGATAATGGTGGTGAATACATCTCGGACGAGTTCAAGGATTTCTGCAAGGCAGAAGGGATTCGTAGAGATCTCATAGCTCCCCATAACCCACAGCAGAACGGGGTAGCTGAGCGGAAGAACAGAACGATTGTGGGTGCTGCACGGGCAATGTTGCATGATCAGGGCCTACCCCTTCACTTGTGGGCGGAAGCATGCAATACAGCAGTTTATGTGCAGAACCGTTGTCCTCATAGGATACTTGGCATGAGTACACCTGAGGAGACTTATTCTGGTAAGAAGCCTGATCTTTCTCATTTGAGGATTTTTGGTGCTAACGTTTACATGCATGTGATGAAGGATGCCAGAAAGAAGTTGGAGCCGACTGCAGAGGTTGGGATATTTTTGGGGTACACTGATACGCCCCACAACTATCGTGTGTATTTTCCAGACAGTGGTAAAACTGTTGTGCGAAAGGATATAAAATTTAAGGAGGAGAAAGCCATGAAGTGTTCGCTTGAGAGGGAGCTACACTTGCATGCAGATGAGGAGCTATTAGTTCCTAAGGATGAGCTTCAGGACGTGGATTAGCCACAGGATGAGGTTCATGGAGTGGAAGAGACCACTCATGCAGCGCCGACCATCAAAGGGCGAAAGCGCTTGACAGAAGCTGAGCGACTGGGTCAAGATGCAGAGAAAGTTGTAGGACCACCTACAGCCCAACGCAGGCAGAGACAGTCACCTGATCGGTACACTGGATACATGGCTCTTATGAGCAAGTGTGTTGTGACTGAGCCATCCTCTTTCGAGGAAGCTGTGGAGGATCTCGCATGGGTAGACGCCATGGTGGAAGAGTATGATTCTATTGTCAGAAACAGTGCATGGGAGATTGTTCCTAGACCGGAAGGAAAATCAGTGGTAGGTTCGAGATGGATCTGCAAAGAGGCGCAGATGGGATGGCACATTCATCAGATGGATGTGAAGACTATGTTCCTTTCTAGAGATTGGAGGAAGGAGGATGCTACTTCAGCGGAGGTAGGGGATGCCACTGGTTACCAGCAGTTGGTGGAGTCGCATGTGTGCAGGCTCAAGAGAGGCACATCGGGATATGGATTGGATGAAGTGAAGCTATGTGGCTTCATGGATGCAGATTGGGCAGGGAGCTCAAGAGGCCGAGTATATGGCAACATTGACATCAGGTACCATCATATCAGAGATTGTGTGTAGCGGAGGATCATGTTACTTTCGTACATTCCAACGGAGGATCAGGATGCTGATATTCTGACGAAGGCTCTCACCAGGAGCAAATTCGAGTACCACCGAGGCAGGATAGGGGTTGCTGATAATCCGTATCTTGTCGAGAGGGAGTGTTGAGATTGCAACAAGATGATGGAGTTTAGTGAAAAGAGTCGCCTTCACTAAGTGGGCCCGCAGGCTATTTTTGGCGCAAGTCTATTTTTAGACTATGTCTATTTTTAGACATATGGATCATGTCTATGGATTGCAGGTTGCTGTTTATGGATGATTGATCAAGTTGAGAAAATAGATGGACTTCTATTTTTGATGAAAGTGTGAGTGATCACAGTGTGAGTGATCAAGTCTATTTTTAGACTGGCTGTCAAAAATAGAAAAGTCAAATATTATTATCTCACAATAATATTTGGACTATAAACTTTGTCTTATTCTCTTGGAGCACTTCAGTTTGAGCTACGGATGTGGTACATGCAGATCCCATAAGGAAATACGTGGTTACCTATGGGATGACTAATATTTTCATGCAGGACTTTAGTTAGAACTCAAGTGAGTTGATTTTAGTGGACTGGAGGTGCAGTTGATGGAGTTGTGTTTAGTTTAGCTTTGTTAAACTGTTGTATTTAGTCTAACTGGCCAATAGACTAGAGATGAGTTGGGTGAATTAGTTATTAATTAATTCACAAGTTATTAACTCATAATACAACTAATGAATACAACAGTTAACTCAGTTGCATGTCAGTGCATGTTCAGTTCAGCAGGGACAGGTGTTAGAGAATCAGATTGCTATCAGTTGTGACTATAGTTGTGCACCAGATCTTGCACAAATCAGGGGATTTAGTATGCCAATGAGTTTTCCCACATTGTAGCTTGTTCTCACGTGATTTAGCCAAGGAAAGACGTGGCTGCCTTGGTATTATCACCGGTTCTTGTGCAGGTATTGAGCAGCGGAGGCAGGCAAGCAGCGGAAGAGATTTGAGCCAGTGATTGATTCAGATCTGAGCTGTATTGTGTGTAACAGGTGGAGCTGGTACTGGATTGCTTGTGATAAGCATTGTACTTTGTAATGTTACATGACTCAATCATTAATATACAGATAGTTGGGGTTTTTAGCGAGATGCTTTCCCCGGGATACATACTGTGTTAATGTGTGAATGCTCTTGATGTTTATTGTTATTGATGCTGCTATATTGATGATCAATGTAGAGGAGCTTATGTATTGTGTATGTTTTCCGCAATAGTACATGATCAGGATAATCTCTGTTGAATATGTGTTAAATTATTCAAAATTTCTACACTAGGAATTCTACTCGTAATCACACCTAGTGTTAGGTTAAACTTGGCTTAATCAAAAAGTAAATGGATTGTGTCAATAATACGTGATTTTTGGGTCCATGGCTTTGGTAGATGGTTTTATTGTGCCTATGGTTTACATGTAAGAAATCCTTTAAGATGATTGATATATTCCATTGTAATGTGACTGGAAGTAAGTAGTGGAGGCTCACTGATGGGCCTCTAAATTAGACATAAATTAAGTCCCATGCCTCTAATTTAAAACATAAATTAAGTCCTATGACCATCCTTCAACACATTAAACCTCTCTTTTTGCATTAGATAATTTATTTTTAACTTTAATATATTCATTAGGAAGGTTTATGAATAATTGAATATTTGTGCCTAATATTATTTATTTTTTGTGGAATATTCTGAGAATATTGGGCAGACTATGAAGAGTTGGAGGAGGAGATAATTTAGGGACTTGTTCCCTACTACTAGAGGACCAATAATAAATAATAAGTCAATAAGATATCATGGAATTATGGCACAAATTGTGGACCTCCAATGATTGAGAAAATCTAGGAATGTGTTCCACTAATCAAGGAAGCAAATCCACCAATCAAGAGAGCAGATCCACTAATCAAGGGATTTCGATGGGGAAAGCTTCCTCCATCCATGGGGAATTATTCTTAATCATTTTCTATAAGTACCAAGTCGAATTTGCCTCTAGGGAATGATTGAGATAATCTAGGAATGTGTTCCCTGCCATTTAATGAAAATTCCTAATATTGGGGACTAGATCCACTAATCAAGACATTTTAGTGGGGAAAGCTTCCTCCATTCATGGGGAATCATTCCTAATCATTTTGTATAAGTACCAAGTCGAATTTGCCTCTATGGATAGATTTTCATTAGTGTTATTGTAGAGAGAGCTTGTATTTTTGCAGCTCCATTGTCTTTTCTTGCAAGGATGTAATTCTATTGATCAAAATAATGAAGATTGGTGTCATGTTCAGCTTCTAAATCTTGTTCTCCTCCATAGGTCTCTAATTTTCCTTGGGCTTGGCCATCCCAAGAACCTCAGAGCCCTTTTGTATCATTTTCTTTCCTTCTTTTCATTGCTTATTCACATGCATCTCTAGTTTTTATTTCTTTCTATTTTTGCATTTAGTATTAATGATTTCTTGTTGTAAGATTGAGTTAAATGGTTTATGTAAGCTCTTTTGCAGGATCACAAGCATTATTTCATCCTTGGAAAATATTTGTAAGTTCATAGTAATCATTGAGCTGCTTGGATTAGTCTTCTTATTCCCAAATCTAGATTGTTGGACCTCCTTTTTAGCAAAGAACAGTGAATTTCTGCTATTTTTTAGAGCATTCTAGAGAGCTTCAATCGAATTGATTCCACTTGCATTAGATCACAAAAACATTCTAGTTCATAACATAAATTACCCCATTGCATTTGCACTTGATTTGGTTAGGCATTTTTTAGATTTACTAGCTCACTAGTTCTCGAATTTCTAGATTTTCGACTAGTAATGTTTTTTATTTTATTTTTCATGGGTTAATAGAGGTCTTTTTGAGTGATTCCACTTGGAATAGGGACCTAAGACATACTATTTAATAACAAAATGTGTTCCATCCAATTTGGATTTGATTTTCTTGGTCATTAAACCCTCACCAATTTCATCATTTCATAATGAAACTTCTCCAAGTTTTTTGAGCAAATCCATCCATCTCCCAACTTTGGTTTTGAGTTCTAAGTGATCCTAGGCATTTCCTCACTCCATTCCACCCATATACAACCTTCCCTAAGCCTTCCATCACCTCCAAAACCTCACATTTTGCTCTCGGTTGTATCCTGTAGGGTACATCCTATAGGTTTTTCTGAAATGGCCTATTTTGAGGCCTAATTGATGGAAAACGTCTAGGAAGTTACAAAAATCCTCCCAAGGGTCTCCCACACCATCCAACCATCTCCTAGCCCTTCCATACAACCTCCAGCATCCTTAATTCACCTGCCACATCATCAAAATAAATTAGTTTGCATACTTAATTTTGCATGAAAAGACAAAAACAGATTTATTTCAGTCCCTTTACTTGCACATTAGTGATGTTTGATGCTTCTAACTTCCATGCTTAGATAGTAGAATTTGGTTCATGATAATTTAGCATTATTACAAAGCATAATTTCTTGGCAGTTAATTAGGAAATGGTGAGATTTAGCATTGAATTTCCGTCTCTTTCCTTGTACTTTCTTTCTTGCAATAGGTTAAGGTTCCATTTTGAACATTTCATTTTTTGCAATTAGTTTAGGATTTGACTTCAGTACATGCACTCCATTACATCATGAAAACAAAGGAAGGAAACATTGTATGCTGCACATATAGTGCCGACACCTCTTAATTTTGTATGAACCCCAGTTTGATAATTAAATTTGGTAGCCTTGGGAGTTTCAGCATTCTTTTTACAATACCGAGGCTCATCACTTTTTGGCACCATTGTCAGGGAGGTGTCAAAGTATGAATTATTTTCTTCTCTAGTTGATTCATTTCTTTTTATTTTTTTTGCAAAAACCAAAAATAATTTCATTATGCATATTTCATTTCAAAAATAGGAGAGTATATTACATTAGTGTTCTCATTCAATCATAAAAACAAAACAAAAAATCTCGAACACCAACCCACCCCCTCCCATTTAATCACGTGGTGCAGTAAGAGCCACACCACCATTCACTTTTGCAGGTAGAAGAAGAAGATGACAAAGAATGTAGAAGAAATGGATGGATATGGTGAGGAAGATTCTCTCAGATTTCCCATTCAAGATATTGATGGTAGTGTGCACATGAAGAATATCCCTCCATTTTTTCTTCCAAAATTTCATGGTCTAAGGTCAAAGGATCCAGAAACCTTTCTATTTGAATTTGAAATTGTTTGTAGATCTTATGTTTACTTATTAAAAACTCAAAAACTGAGATTGTTTTTGGAAATATTGAAGGATAGAGCTCTTAAATGGTTCATGAGTTTAGGGACTAATTCAATAAGATCATGGAATGATATGCAAAATATATTTATAGAAAAATATAAATATCATGATTTTAAAGAAGAAATCTTTAGAATGAATCAAAGAGAAGATGAGAGTCTAGAGGATCTAATAGAGAGATTCATGTATAATGTTAAGAGGGGAAAACTACATCATTTAGGATCCAACACACTAAAAACCCTCTTACTTAGAACAATTAGGGATGAATGGATTGATCTCCTTAATCTCATGAGTAGAGGTGATGTATACCAATTATCATTTGATAAAATCTGTGAAAAATGCAAACACATATCAAGAGGAAAGGCAAGAGTAAGTCAATCAGCATCAAGATCAGTAAGACAAGCTAAACTTGGAAATTTGTTTCATGACTTTAAAACAAAAATTCTTAGCAATATAACTAAACAAGTAGAAATGTTAAGAATACAAAATGACAAAAAAAGAAGATGTTTGTGTTGTCCATGAAAAATCACATGATGTTAAATGTTGCTCCTCATTACCAAGGTTGAAGGAAGTTCACCAAGAGGACAATGGAGCAAGTCAATTGCCAATGCAACAATGTTATGTAGCTCCAAGAGGACCATGGCAGCCTATTCAGCCTGATATGATGCAAGAGCCTAATTCACAATTTCAAGCTTATGCATATCCACCTCAAAGCAATTGAAACACACCCTTTCCTTGGCAACATTGGCTATCTCAACCCAAAACCAATCTTGGCAACAAGGTTGGCAAGGAACTTATGGGAGCCATCCACAATAACCTCAGTATTTTCCTCAATATCCTCCATACCAAAATCCATGTTATCCTTACCATTCACCTCCACCACAACCACAACCCCATCCACATCCATCTCAAATATACACTCCCACTCAACTACCTGTACCACCATTTCTAAACCCACACATTGAAGTAGCTCAGCCCACTTACAATGCTAAGGTACAACACTTCCAAACAATGCCTCTTGAGCTCAATGGTATTCACCATAGCTCAGGAAGAGTATTGCAAAAAAGAGATTATATTGATATCATTGAAGGACCGCATCCAAAAGAAGAAGATTTAAAGAAAAAGACCACAGAACCATGGGCTGTGATTGATGAAGAGCAGACATCAAATCAGAGATCAAGAGAACTACCTCATGGTTACCATCAAATCGTCCATGTATTCAAGAGAACAATCAATAAAAAGAGGAAGATTTGAAAGCCATGGTAGAAGAAGACATGAAAAATGATCTAGATCAGCAAAAGGACCAATGAAGTCACAATTATATTGAAATATGGTTCCAAACAGTCACTAAGTTGCAACATCACTCTCTTCCTCAACTATGCATGATCCTTTCAAAGTCAAATCATTTGGTCTCTGAAATCTAGGTACATGTCAAAGCATATATTTCAAGCCTCCACATCATTTTTTCTATCATCTTGATGTGCACATGGCTCCATTGGAAGTATTCTGATACTTGAAAGTTATTTTGTTTTTCAAGTAGGGTAGGGTAAAAAAAAAAATGAAAAATGAAAAATAAGAGAAAAAATAAAAATCTTAGGTGAAAACCTCCTTTGAGACACCTCAGATTGGCTCATTGATTGAAAACCTCCATGAGACAGTCAATGGGTTGGGAAAAAAGAAAAAAGAGAAAAAAGAAAAGATCCTAAGTGAAAACCTCCTTTGAGGCGCCTAGGCAGACCTACTAGTTGAAAACCTCTTTTAGGAAGCTAGTAAGCCTAGAAGAAAAAAAAAAAAGAGAAAAAATAAAAGAATCCTTGCTCCATCCATGCATGTACTCTCCAACATCTGCAAGCAACAAGAACAAGTTGGTACCAAAAGGAAAATGGGTCAAGCCTAGTCAAAAGAAGTCAAATTTTGACTTTATCCTACTTTGCTCAAATTCTCCAACAAGGCCAAGGCCATGCCAATCCATCACCCTCATCTATTTTCACCATCCACCCATCATGCTCAAGCTTCTACTACTCATTTTCCTTGTTGTCCTAAAAAACTACAGAATCCTCTGTTTTACTACAAGATACAAAAACACATAGAGCAGAAATTTGTTTTTGCCATAACTTGAAAACCATGAATCCATTGGCCAAGTTGTTTTAGGGGGGGGATGCATATGGATGATGGTAACATGATCAAGCAGTTTCAGCAAATTCCAGTGCTCAGTTTCCAAGAGATTTGCCTCCATCACCTTCAACCATTTTTGCATTTTCTCAATATTCGTGAATCCATTTAAAAATTTTGTTTCATGGGGAGATGCATATGGATGATGGTAACATGCCCAAGAAATTTCAACAAATTCCAGTGCACAGTTTCCAAGAAATCAACCTCCATCACCTTCATCCATTTTTAATTTTTCTCGATATCCGTGCATCCATTGACTAAAATATTCTATGGGTAGGTGCATAATGATGATGGAAACATGCTCAAAAAATTTCAGCTCAATCCAGTCTACCGTTTGGGAGATATGGAGAAAACAAGTCAATGACTTGTAAACCTACAAGATACAGAATAGTGCCTACAAGATTGGCAGTGAGCAGTGTTAAAGGAGATCCAAAGGTCAAAGAAGCTCCTCCAAAGATTAGCAATGGCATTATGATCATCAACATCACTATCCAACACCTGCACATCAACATCAACTCAGCAGCAGCATGCATGTCTCTCCAACAACCATCAGACAAGTACAGGTATGCAATATTCTTGACCTCTTCTCTTGAGCATATTATAGTTAGAAATTTGTTGTCAATGCATGAGAGATGAGGTTTTATAAGCTAAGGATTTGTCAGCAATCTCAGCCACCTTCATCTAGTTAATTGCAACTCACCCCTTCACTCATGCAATGTTGAAAAGTCAAATTATGAAGGGTGATCATTTCAAGGAATGAGGACAGCAGTTAAAAGAAGAAATTTTTGCAAAGGTCAAGGTCACCACAACACTCCAAGACCTCCATCCACTTGATATTCACTATATATTTATCATTCATCCATCCCATTTCATTCTTGGAAAAGAAAAGAAAGAGAGCATCCTCTCCATTTTCATGAAATTTCCAATTGCAGGTCAGCAAGAAGGACGATCAAAGAGCAAAGGAGGATCACAAAGAGACCCCTGTCACTCACATTTTTATTTTACCACTCATTACCATTCATTCCTCCACCATTTATGTCATTTTTTGCACTCCTTTACTTTAATTTACAAAGGGACAGTGTTTTCTACAGGATGATCCTGTAGGAATTACAGTGACCCAAAAATCCTACACGACATAGTCCTAAGGAAAATAAATGGTGGAACAAGGTAGCAGAATGTTGATAAGGGTGTTGAAGACCTTGCCAAACTGAAAAAACAATCAAGAACCATCTTGAATAATGGGAAGAAGGCAAACTAATGGTCTCAAGAAACAAGGATTTTTCTTTGCACAAATATGTTTTTTGGCTTGTCCTTACAGAACTTACAGCCAAGAATATTAATGCACAAGAGAGAGGCCACCAAGGCCATGGATAAGGCACAATGAGGTCACTAAGTTTCTCAAAGGATGAGCAACACTTTTAGCAGAGGGGGTATGATGGGCATCTAAATTAGACACAAATTAAGGCCCATGCCTCTAATTTAAAACATAAATTAAGGCCTATGACCATCCTTCAGCACATTAAACCTCTCTTTTTGCATTAGATAATTTATTTTTAACTTTAACATATTCGTTAGGAAGGTTTATGAATAGTTGAATATTTGTGCCTAATAGTATTTATTTTTTGAGGAATATTATGAGAATATTGGGCAGATTATGAGGAGTTGGAGGAGGAGATAATTTAGGGACTTGTTCCCTACTACTATAGGATCAATAATAAATAATAATTCAACAAGATATTATGGAATTATGGCACAAATTGTAGAACTCCAATGATTGAGAAAATATAGGAATGTGTTCCATTAATCAAGGGAGAAAATCCACCAATCAAGGGAGAAGATCCACTAATCAAGGGATTTCAGTGGGGAAAGCTTCCTCCATCCATGGGGAATGATTTTTAATCATTTTGTATAAGTACCAAGTCGAATTTGCATCTAGGGAATGATTGAGAAAATCTAAGAATGTGTTCCCTGCCATTTAATGCAGATTCCTAGTATTGGGGACTAAATCCACTAATCAAGGGATTTTGGTGGGGAAAACTTCCTCCATTCATGGGGAATCATTCCTAATCATTTTTTATAAGTACCAAGTTGAATTTTCCTCTAGGGATATATTTTCATTAGTGTAATTGTGGAGAGCTTGTATTTTTGTAGCTCCATTGTATTTTCTTGCAGGGGTGTAATTCTATTGATCAAAATAATGAAGATTGGTGTCATGTTCAGCTTCTAAAATCTTGTTCTCCTCCATAGGTCTCTGAGTTTCCTTGGACTTGGCCATCCCAGGAACCTCAGAGCCCTTTTATATCATTTTCCTTCCTTCTTTTCATTGCTTATTCACATGCATCTCTAGTTTTTATTTCTTTCTATTTTTACATTTAGTATTAATGATTTCTTGTTGTAGGATTGAGTTAAATGGCTGATGTAAGTTATTTTGTAGGATCACAAGCATTATTTCATCATTGGAAAAGCTTTGGAAGTTCATAGTCATTGAGCTGCTTGGATTAGTCTTCTTATTCCCAAATCTAGATTGTTGGACCTCCTTTTTAGCAAAGAAAAATAAATTTCTGCTATTTTTTAGAGCATGATAATGAGCTTCAATCGAATTGATTCCACTTGCATTATATCACAAAAAAATTCTAGTTCATAAAAAATATTACCCCATTGCATTTTCACTTTATTTGGTTAGGCATTTTTTATATTTACTAGCTCACTAGTTCTCGAATTTCTAGATTTTCGACTAGTAATTTTTTATTTTTTATTTTTTTGCATGGGTTAACAAAGGCCTTTTTGAGTGATTCCACTTGGAATAGGGACCTAATACATCCTAGTTAATAACAAAATTTGTCCCCCCATCAAATTTGGATTTGAAATTCTTGGTCATTAAACCCTCACCAATTTCATCATTTCACAAGGAAACTTCTCCAAGATTTTTGAGCAAATCCATCCAGCTCCCAACTTTGGTTTTGAGTTCTGAGTGATCCTAGGCATTTTCTCACTCCTTTCCACCCATCTAACACCTTTCCAAAGCCTTCTATCACCTCCAGCACCTCACATTTTTCTCTCGGCTGTATCATGTAGGTTCACTGTAATTCTTACAGGATCATCTTGTAGGTTTCTAGTACATCCTGTAGGTTTTCTTGAAATGTCCTGTTTTGAGGCCGAATTGATGGAAAACCTCTAGGGAGTCACCAAAATCCTCCCAAGGGTCTCCCACACCATCCAATCATCTCCCAACCCTTCCATCCAATCTCCAACATCCTTAATTCACCTACCACATCACCAAAAGAAATTAGTTTGCATACTTGATTTTGCATGAAAAAACAAAAACAGATTTATTTCAGTCCCTTTACTTGCACATTAGTGATGTTTGATGCTTCTTACTTCCATGCTTAGATAGTACCATTTGGTTCATGATACTTTAGCATTATTACAAAGAATAATTTCTTGGCAATTAATTAGGAAATTGTGAGATTTAGCATTGAATTTCCGTCTCTTTCCTTGTACTTTCTTTCTTGCAATAAGTTAAGGTTCCATTTTGGAAATTTCATTTTTTGCAATTAGTTTAGGATTTGAATTTAGTACATGCACTCCATTACATCGTGACATTAAAGAAAGGACACATTGTATGTCGCACATATAGTGCTGAAACCTCTTAAGTTTGTATGAACCTCGGGTTGATAATTAAAGTTGGTAGCCTTGGGAGTTGCAACATTCTTGTTGCAATACCGAGGCTTATCACTCACTTGGCCAACTTGTCTGGATTTGGTCAAGGGAACAAAGATATCTTTGGTTGGATTTTATTTATTTGGGTTTTCAATGATAAATCATGTGGCAATGATTTATGTATTTTGTTTTGTTGGTTAATTATTTTTCTCGTGTTATATATTCTCAACCACTGGTATAAGAGCCATATTTTTGAGCTATTGTAAAAAGTGAACATGGATATGCTACTACATTGGATCTAAACTTATAAATTTAAGGCTCGTGATGTTTCCATGAAGGAGTGGAGGAAGCTCAAGAGTTCCCTTATGGATATGTATACCACATTCAACAACTTGGAGGATACATGAAAAGTGTATGATGAAATGCATCAATGAGATGATGTATCATGGATCGTTATGATGGCGGGGTATTCTCAAAATTGGTCTGTAGGAGGAGGCCATGAGTATTCATAAAGCAATAGCGAGAGAAGTGTTAGAAAAAGAAGCGATGGACATGGTGAGTGGGATCCAAAAAATTAAAAAACATATATTGTTATTCTATAATGTAGTTTGATTTTTTTCCTAAATTATGTGTAAAGTTGCATACTAATACTTGATCGGGCATGTGTACCCCTCTTAAATTACCAATAAAGTCTGGAGGTAGATCTAGATAATAGGGGGGCCTGGCGGATTCCTAGATACCATCGTTATAAACTTTGAAGGGGTTTATATGAGTAGTGAAGGCTCACTTGGTGGCTTGCTCAGAATTGTTCAATGGAAATTCCAATTCAAGTTTAAATGGGGGAATGTTAGGTTAAGCTTGACTCGATGAAAGAGTCAATGGATTAAGTCAACAATAGGCTATTTTTGGGCCCATGGTTTTGTCATCTTATGGTATTGTGTCTATGGTTTGCATGTAAAGAAGCATTTAAAACACTTGAGATATTCCATTATAATGTGCTTGGAGGTGAGAAGTGAAGACTCACTTGGTTGCCCTGGTCAAATTTGGTTAAGGTATTAAAGATATCTTTGTTAGGTTAAGCTTGACTCAATCATAGAGTCATTATGATACATTTATTTATGGGTTTATCATTGGCAGTTTATAGACCCAATGTTTTAGTAAGCCATGGTTCGTTCCATCCTGTTTAATTTAATGTAGATTATTTAATGGTTTGATGACTCTGATGTAAGATTCCTTTTGGCCAAGACTAATAGATCTATTAGGAGTTGGTTTTCTTGATTTAGGGTTTCTAAGATAATCACAATGTCTCGTTTATATATGTTTTATTATTGTTAATTAATAATTGTTTTCTCTTGCATTTCAATACTTACATTTGATATTGGAGAAGTTGTTGGCTTCAAGGGGATGCTTTTGTCGATATGGGTTCAATTATCTTGGGTCTATGATAAACCTTATTACAATGAGATCTCTATAGTGATGATTCCTATGCTAAAAAGGAATGGTGAGTGATTTGAAAATAGAGATTGAAAATTTTAATGGGAAAAATTTTGATCTATGAAAGTGTAGTATGGAAGATATTTTAGCAGACAAGGGTCAACATATTTTTGTGTATATGCGTAGTGCACCTATAGGAATTGCAAGAAAAGATTGGACAAAGTTGGATCAAAAGGAAAAGAGCAGAAAATGATTGTGTTTCTCATATTCAACAATATCGAATGTTTCGGGAGAAGCTATATCCAAAGAATTATGAAGTGCATTAGGGGTTTTATATCACTCTAATTCCCTAATAATAATAAAAAACTCCTATGGAAGAAGCTATACAATTTGAGAATGAGTAATGGAGTCTTGGTGATAGAACATCTGAATGCTTTCAATACAGTGGTAACTTAGTTATTGTTTGTTGATATTAAGGCTTATGGTGAAGATAAGTGTATGAGTTAATTGTGTTATTTACTAGACTCATGTGATAGTGTGGTTGTATCCATAGGAAGTAAGGGAACTACCTTAAGTTTTGATGATGTGATCTCATCCTTGTCATTGGAGGAGATGAGGTGGAAAAAAATGAGGATTGAAAGTGGTTTAGTGTCAATATGGAGTGTTCCATGACGTGGCTAACACAGTATAGATCTTGGGTTTCAAAGGAATAAATCCCATGAGGCATTGGAACAAACATTTAATATGAACATGAATGAGTACAAGCCTAAGTATTTAGAACACAACTGCAAGAGTTGAAACTGGAGATTGAGGTCATGTTGGAGATTTTTGTAACCAAATATTTTGGCAGAAAAAGAGAGCATTGAGTGTGTGAATGTGAGGGGATGGTGGCATAACTGATAGCATAGCAACAATTAAAAATAAAGTTTCATGGAGATGAAAATGTTTTAATGTAAATGAGCATATGATTGTGAGACTTGGTAAGGCATGCATTTCCCTGGTAAATAACCATAAAGTCTAGAGGTGTACCTAGGTGATTGGGGATGTCACATCTTATATTTTTGAATACCATATTTATAGACTTAGAGGGGGATAAGGCCTAGAGGTGATCAGTGAAGGCTCACCCGGTTTATTTTGCTAGATTTGTTCAAGGGAAAACCCAAGTTTAAATGGGGAATTTTAGGTTAAACTTGACACAATCATAAAGTCATTTTGATATGTCAATTAATGGGTTTAATGTTGGTGGCATCATAAACCCAAGGTTTCAATAATCCATAGTTTTTCACATCACATTTGATGTAATATAGCATATTTAGAGGCTAGATAATTCCATTTTTATTGGACATGTGTTATATTCTTTTGGGCAATTTTTGGCATCCTTTTTGGGTAGTTTTTAGCACATGGTTTTTGTTTTTTGTAGTTTTGTGGTGCATTGTGGTTTAGCCCATGGATTTGTATATTCCAAGGTAAATGGGTTAACATTTTATGGATGTCACATGTTACACACACACATATATACACACTAAAAAATCATTCTGGTTTTCCCAGTTTGGGTTTCCAGGGTAAAATATTTGCGTTAATGTGCGTGCATATTTTTTTGTTGATTAAGAATCTATTTGTATTAATTAATTATACAAGGTTAAAACCTACATTAGGTATTAGAGTAATTTTTACTTCAAGTGGATGCTCTTGGGGCTAAGGGATTTTCTTGGGCTTATCATAAACCTTGTTATAGTGAGAGATTTGCGGAATCGATTCTTGGGGTGAAAGGAAATGGCAAGTATTCAAGGATAGAGATCAAGAAATTCAATGAGAATTTTTTTGGCTTTGAAAGCTCAAAATGGAATATCTATTAGTGGATAAATATCATTGGATTATTTTGGATCCGTGTAATACACCAATGGGGATGTCGAAAGAAGATCGGACCAAGTTTGATTGAAAGGAAGAGAGCACAATAAGAATGTGTTCCTTAGATTTGGTATTACTAAATGTTTAAGGAGAAGCTACAACAAAGGCATTGTGTAATAAGTTAGGGACTTTATATTAGTCTAAGTCCCTGGTAAACAAATTGTTCCTATAGAAAAATCTACATAACCTAAGGATGAAGGATGGAGACTTAGTGATAGAACATCTAAATGCCTTCAATATTCCGTTAATGAAGTTATTATCTTTTGATATAAATATTTTAGATGAAGATACGTGTATGAATTTGTGGTATTATTTACCAGACTCATGGGAATCTAGTTTGGTTGTTTCCATAGGTAGTAATTCAACTACTTTAAGTTTTGATGATATAGTGTCATCCTTGTGTAAAAGGAGATGAGGCAAACAAACTTGTAAGACCAGAACACATATTCCCTTTCTGTAAGAAGACACTACCATAATAGAAATAAAATAAATTCCTCAAGTGAGAGATATAAATCTAGAGGAAGATATAAATATGCAAGAAAATTCATAAAGGTATGTTGGATATGTGGAAAGTAAGGGCATTACAAGAAATATTGTAGATCCAAAATTACTGAGAAAGGGAATGGATTTGATGATTCTTCTTCTATAGAATAAAAATCCTCCTCAACTGAAGGAGGGATGTACTTGATTTCTTCAAGTACACATGTAGATCATAAGGCATTGTTGATCGACTCAAGGACATCCTTTCATATGAATCCTCATAGGGATTGGTTTTTCAAGTATGAAAGAGATGATGGTGGTGATTTTTTCCTAGGGGATGAATCACCAACTAGAATCATAGGACGAGAAAAATTCAAGTTGAAGCTCAATGGTGGAAGTACTAGAACACTCCCTCTTGTTTTTCACATCCCATGCTTGGTAAGAAATTTGATTTCAGCAAGTAAGATGAGGGATGTAGATGTGAAAATAGTGCTTGAAAAGGATACTTGTAGGATGGTTCGAGGAGTAATGGTATTGCTAAGGAGAGTTCATATTAGAATCCTATTTAACCTATTAGGAAGATTTGTTAGTTATGGGTGCAATAGTCCTGATGATGGATCCTCTTTGGGATTTGAAAAGTTGACAACTTTTGAACACTACTGTGAAAAATACAAACTCTTTATATAAAATATAAAACCACAAAAATATAAAATCTAACATGGGTGCAATATTTATGTTATTCTTCATATTGGAGCTAAATAAATAAAAACTTCTACAGTCTTTAGAGAAAATACCATGTTGTGGCATCAAATACTAGGACATGTCAAAGAGAAGGGATTTCAAGTACCGCGTGGTAATGGTATGGCAGAAGATATGACTAATTTCTCTCTAGATTTTGATTTTTGTAAACATTGTTTATATGGACAAAAGAATTAGGTAAGATTCTCCTCTAATACTATAAGGGAGGAGGGAATATTACAGTTGGTGCATAGTTATGTATTTTGACTTATGTTGGTTCCATCACTGGGTAAATTTGTGTACTATGTCTCATTTATAGATGACTTCTTAAGGAATACATGGATCTATTTCCTCAAAAATAAATCTAAAGCCTTTGACAACTTTAAATAATTTAAGGATCTTGTGGAAAATAAGAAATACAATATTTTTGAGGATAGACAATAGTGGAGAATTTTGCAAGGATGAATCCAAAGAATTCTATAAGAAGTGCAGTATAGCAAGGAAAAGTGCTACTCCCTACACACATTAACATAATGGAGTTGAAAAAAATGATGAATACGACACTAATGGAAAAGGCAAGGAGCATGCTCAATGGTGTTGGGTTAGGACAATAATTTTAGGTAGAGACAATGGATACTAGTGTTACCTGGTAAAGAGAGCACCCTCATCACCATTGGATGATAAGACTCCACATGAGGTATGGAATGGTAAGAAACATTTTCTTAAGCATTTCAGGGTATCTAGTTGTGATTCTTATGTACATGTTCCAAAGGAGAATAAGAGTAAGCTAGCTAAGAAAGCTAAAAAGTGCATTTTTATTGGATATAAAGATGGTCTAAAAGGTTAGGAGCTTTGGAACCTAGAAACTAAGAAGGTTTTGTATAGTTGAGATGTAGTATTTAAAGAAATAAAAGATGTTTTCGAACATGAATTCCTACCTATTGAGAAACCAAGTGTGGTAAATATAAACACCTAATTTATCTTTCTTGATAATTACTTGTGTTGTTGGGCCATAAAAATGGTATAATTCTTCTCCCTATTTCCTTAAATAAACATTATGTTTTTAAGAAATTTGCCTTTAATTTGTAATGGTTTAAGAGAAAAAGGATAATGAAAGTGAGTTGGAGATAGTATAGTTAGTTTGAGTCTTTTCGATATCGAAAATGTTATAATTTGAGTAAATTGTTATGCAGATCAGTCTAATCAAACGATTGTTGTTCCCTCGAGATATTGGAGCAAGATTTTGGATCAGTTGATGCCTTATTTGTGCCAAATTACAGCTTGATGCCTGAGCATGATCAAAGAATGAATTCAAAGGAAACTGATCAATACTATTCGAGGATCTTATGGTTAAAGGAGCAATTAGATTCTCAGGATAGCTCCATATTTAGTTATTAATCTAGTATATAAGACAAGTAGTCAAAAGACAGAGGAGATCTTTTATTATTACTTTTTTCACTGTATATTGCATACATCAATCTGAATTTGAACTTTCTCAAGGTCATTGCGTAGTTAATGAATTTGCGCAAGATCTTACCTTAGTCCTCAGTATTGAATCTATCTAAGACAGTACTCCTGGAGACCATGGGCCCAGTCATCGAAGGTTCTATTGTCTATTATGTATCATTATTAGTTAGTTACTTTTCCACATTCACATTAGTTGTGTTTCTATTCACTTGCCTTTTCTTTCATGGTAGATAATCGGTTGAATTCTATATCTTGTAATTTTTTTATGCATTTCCTAAAATTGCTAATTGGATTGTGTTACATGAATGAAAGGTTTGAGTTTTTGAATTCCGTAAGTTATCTTTAAGAAGTAATATTTTTAAGCATTCATGTGATTTACTAGTCTTCCTTATGCGTAGGATTTGTTGAAGGATAGATAGAATGGTTGATGAATTAAAATAGTCTTCTTTCATAAGATTGCAATTGTAGGAGTAATTATTTGTTGTCATCATTTGTCTTTGCAATGATTGAATTAGGATAATGTTTAATGTAAATTTTTTGTAGCAATCATTTTACACTCTTTCATAATCTAAGAATCTATTCTTGCATGTATTGTGTCGATAGCCTTGAAATAAGAGACGAATCCCAAGTTGATAAGATTAATGAAGGTAGGATTAAGTTGATTTTAATGAGTCATCTTAGTGCCCAACATATGTCTTCTTTTATTACTTTTTATATCTTCTT
Source organism: Pinus taeda (assembly GCA_000404065.3). Taxonomy (NCBI): domain Eukaryota; kingdom Viridiplantae; phylum Streptophyta; class Pinopsida; order Pinales; family Pinaceae; genus Pinus; species Pinus taeda. The sequence continues at coordinate 220,850 of APFE030794595.1, read as the reverse complement.
CATGAAGAAATTATATAGATGTTCAATCTTAAAGATCACAAAGAGACAAGAGACACCAAAAATGGAAAAACCTCACAAGGGGAAAACTCAACAATCCTTCTCTTATATAATCATATCAAAATTATAAATCCAAGACCAAGACTAAGATGAAAATTCCACCAAAAGACCAAGTCCAAGCCCTCCTGCAAGTCACCTCCAAAGTCAAAGTCAACACTAGTTAAATCTGCTCCAAAATGGTCAACCTTAGAAATTTCAAACCTGCAACTAGGGCTGAATTTCGGCCTATGGTAACCTTAGAAAATTTGTCCTCTTATTCACAGAGTTCAGTCCCCATGCATGCGAGTTGTTAGAGTCAAATATTTGATCGACAAGGAAATTCTTGTTGTCTTCTTGTCTTGTTTCTTTCTCTCCTTGAATCGAATTCCTTTACTTCTTTGCTAGGTTCAGATATACTTCTTGTTTGGTGCTTCAAATTTCTTTCAAATGAGTCAAACTTGTACTTAGATATAGCTATCCAGGAGGATTGAAGAGGTGTCTATTGGAGGTCTAGGTCGACTTGTCCAAAGAGGGCCGACTTGGTATTTTTGTGGACTTTTGACTTAACATAAAATTCAAATTATTTTTCTTTCCAAATGTCCAAATGGGACATGACTCAAATACATTTTATTTTTGACTCCATAAATTATTTTAACTCCTTTTTACTGTCTAAGCATGAAGAACATGCTTTGAAAAAATATAATAAATGCAAACAATAATAAATGTGATAAATACATTAATGATAAATTTATATTATGAAAACAAACTCTAGTTACAAATTCAACACCCCCTCATAACTAGGGAGGTATTCATAATGAATAAACGGGATAATCTCAAGTTGAAATATTCATATAAGAAATGATCCAGATTTATAAGCGTCAATGATGATAACATCACCATAGCAAACATTATCAGAATACTAAGGCCTTGACAAGTAATCTCTATCTCTACACTAGACCATAGCACAATGTTGGGAGGCATTCAATTGGACACCATTGCCTCTCAAGGAACATACCCCACCTAGGTTCACTAAGGTATTTCCTCGTAGGACCATTTCCTAATCCTAAGGAAAAGTTCTCCCAGCAGACCATTCTTATATTATATCAATGTACTTGACTTATGACTGTTAGTCTTGGTCACAATACAGATCTCAAGAATGTTCATCTTTGATGCTTATCTAAATCACCATTCTCCTTATCTATGTTCATGTACTATACTTACATTAGTCAGTCATTTCCATAGTACATGACACGTGGAGAACACGGTGTCCATCCTCATTCCCTCTCAAATAGGGAGGAGATATCCACAAGCCCAAGTTTGTCTAAAAAAAACTCATCCTTTCCCTTAGAAATGAACTTCAGCAATGCATTGGATACATATTCATCACTGGAGATATAATGTAACTTCATGGCTCCATTCTGCATCATGTCATGAATCATAATGTGCTTCAACCTAGGCTGGTTTTCTGATAATCTTCATATAGCTTTGATCGATACAAGGGATCATAATCGAATCCAACAAGTCATGAGATAGTCCAACAAACACTTTAAAGAGCCAAACTACTTCATAGTTGATTGTACAAAAATCCATATTTTCTTTCTTCAGTGCAATAGAATATTGCTTCATGCTTTTCCAAGAAATCATATCAAATCCCAAATAGAACCAATTATCAATAGTTTCTCTATTATTAGTACTACCAACTCAATCAATGTATTCTTGAAACAAATGTAATGAGGAACCAGTTAGCTACTAATATAAAGATGGGTCAACAATATCAAAACTCTCAAATATTGTTATATGGAGTTGTCATAGATATGTCATATGTCCTTCTGAAGAATTCTTGATCACAAGTTGTTCTTGAAATACTTCAAGTATTGTTGTATTCATCCAAGATATGTCAGATTTTTCTTTCAACTCCCTATAAAGATAATATCTTTAACATATGAGCTCTTCTTGAATCATTCAATTTGATTCCAAAGTACAAGGTATTTTCTTTATCATGAGGTTATTTTGACCTCCAAGAGTAACCTTTCCAACTGAAATAAGTGTCTTATTATGAACTTCTCCTTTTTACAAAGAGAAATTCTTCAAGGCTTTCTTCCATGCTACCATCTAATGCTAAGTGTTGTTAGTGCATGCTTTAAATTGTCTGCCCTTCTGTAGAATATGCTTTTTTATGCCCTACCATACAAAAATATACTACTAGAAATGTCCTGATTTAGTCATTGTAGTATCATTGGTTCACTCTTTAATGTATAAGTTCGAATTGGATTCATTAGGATTTGAGGTAAATATCAACTCTTTCTAGCTAGAAGAATCTCTAACATGTTGCAAGCTAGATATTGACTACTACTAACACACTTCTTGACTATTATTCCCCTTTATTAACTACCATCCTATTAGATTCCTTACTTCCACGAGAGAAATGTTAGCTTCTTTTGAATATTCATGATGAATCTTTCTATATTATCTACAAATGTATCTGAGAGCTTCTTCTAGAGTTGCGTGATACATTCTATGTAGACAATTGGTCAAGGAGACTCATTTTCTTTCTTTAGTGAATTGATTCTAATTACTCCATTGTAGATAAATATAATCTTTTCTTAATCTCGGTCTCCATGAAAATTTAAAAATAATAATAATAATAATCAAAACTCAATAAAGAAACTCAACCAAGCATGCAAACTACTTCAAATTCACAAAATAAGATAGTGGTACTCACCCGTAGGTATTGCATTTGGTGTAGATCCCATCAGGTTCAAACCCTAACCTCTTGTTTCAAAGTTGCATACTGCAAGATAATCAGGAAACTAAGAGAAGATCAAAAAATTCAAAGCATATAAAAATGGAAATCAAGTTATTACATAATCATATCCATTAGAAATTCATAGCCATGAAAGATAAACAATAAAAATGGGAATGGAATATGAGTCTCTTTATTGAAAAACAACAATAGAGAAGTAGTTATGATACAACCTGATCCTGGTTGTTGGCACCGATGTAACCTTTCTCCAAATCCTTCCTATCTGGGCCACTGAAGATATCCTCTCCAATAGTATAAAAATGATGTGATATAAGAGTGCTCAGCATCACAACAAGAAAACTAGGGTTCTGGGAGCCAAGAGAGTGCTTAAAATCACAAGATAAGCAGACCTAATATGGAGAAAATTTGGCAGAGTATGGAGACCAAGTACAAGGATGATATGAGAGCAACTCAAGGAGTATATTTATACCAACAAAAATTGGTTGGGTTTCTTATGTTATGGGCTCTTGTAGGTGGACTTCTAGTCTAACTCATAAACGTCACCCAAGAAATAGTGGAATTATATGTTTTTTCAATTTTTATAAAGTTGTACGTGGGAAGATTCAAGGAGAACTACGTACATATATGCTTTCACTTAGGGAAAGTTGCTTATGGATTTTGAAAAAGGCTTTTTCAAGATAATGTTAGGTCTGCAACATAGTTACCGATCAAACGGGAACTATTGCCTCCAAAAGGGTACTCTAGGCCAAAAACCCAAAAAAACACGAAAAAACAGGTTGAAAACGAAAAGTGTTGATGCTGGAATAATGTATATTTTTTTCGAGGTACATTTTCAACATTTTTTAAAAAATACAGTAAGAACCAAATTTTTTTGTGCAAAAAACACCCTAAAAACAAAAAGTGTTGATGTTGGAATAATGTCTTATTTTCAAGGTACATTTTCAACATTTTTTAATAATGACATTAAAAATAAAATATCATGACTATGAAAAACTTTAAATTTCCAATGATTTTCAAGCATCACATTAAAGATAAAATATCACGTCTTTGAAAAGCCTTAAAATTCCAACGATTTTTAGGCATGACATTAACTTCAAATATCATGTATTTGAAAACCCTTTAAATTCCAACAATTTTCACGCACGGTGCTAAGAAAAAATACTTATCATTGTTTTCAACTATAGCATTAAAGATGTAATATCACGAACTAGAAAAACATTAAAATCTTGACAATTTTTCAACCATGGAATTAAAACCAAAGATTATAACTACAAAACAATCTTAAGTTTTCAAAATATTTCAAGCATGACGTTATGGAAAAATTGCATGACTAAAAAAACTTTAAAAATGAACACCTCAATGAAAGAGTTATTATACCAAGAGTATTTTTTTTTAAATGTTAAATGTATAGCAATTTTAAAATCTTAGCCTAAGACAACTTCTTGCATTGCAAAATAAAATTAAAATCAACCATCAATTTGACACGTAGTGTAGGTGAGCTCGAACCATTTTAATGAAAACTTAAAGACCAACCATGAAATTGACACATTGTGGGCGCAGACTCAATTCATTATAACGAAAATTTTAAAA
>APFE030794595.1:152890-208728 GCA_000404065.3 Pinus taeda | reverse complement strand
CAGTAGATTTTTCTAGTTTATTTCCTTTAAACTCTTATAGGATTTCATTGAAATCACAAGTTTGATGGGTAACCCTTGCACAATAGAAGTGTCCTAAGGGTTTTTCAGGGTGTTGAATCCATATATACAATAAAAAAACTAATTTAAATAACACAAATCAAGATTTCACCTCAAATATTTCTACCTGATTTCGGCACCGGAAATTCCAAAATTCACATTAAAGACAACTCCAAAAAGAATCGCACCAACCCCACCCCATGTTCCCTCCCATTCCTCCCACCCCACCTTGGTCCACCCCACGCACCCCACCCCTCCCAGGACCTACCCCCCATTCCACCCGGCCATCCCTCCCTGCCTCAACCACACTCCCTACCCACCACTCTGTAGCCAACTGCGTAGGCGGTGAGAGGTCGATTCCGGAATCGGTCCCTCATTCACCCTGGGCAGGTTGGGCCGTGGGGAGGGAGGGCGAGGTGGGGTAGGGCGTGAGGGTTGGGGGGTGCAGAGGGAGGGGTGAGCAAGGTGTGGGCGAGGAGGTGTGGGAGGAGTGGGGTAGGTGGGGAGGGAGCGCAGAGTGGGCTGGGGAGGGACGGTGTGCCGTGTTTTTTTAATTTTTATTTATTTATCGTTTTTTTTTTATTTTAAAATTTTGATTTTTAAAAATTTTTAATTTTTTATTTTTTTTAATTTAATTTAATTTTAATTTTAATTTTTTTGTAATATTATAGTAATTTATGGGTTTTATTTTTTATTTTAACCTAAAAAAATGTTTTATTTCCTTAAATTATATCTATAATAATTTCATTTTTTTTTTTTTTTTGTTAATTTTTATTTTACAAGTATTTGCTTTTTTTACTTTTCTTTTTCTTTTTTTATACAGTTTTATAAATTTTGATTTTTTTTTGTCATATTTTTTTTTTAAGTTTTACTACCAACATGAAAATCATCAACATTTAAAACAAAATATCCACACTTAATACATTAGAAAATTTCAAGTGTAAAAAATAAGCCCTCTAAACAAAAAGGGTTGATGCTCATCAACACTTTTCAAAATCATGATAAAAATCACTAATAAAAAAAATGTTCATACTTGATACATAAAAAAAAAAATAAAGTGTCAAAAATAAGCCCTCTAAAAAAATGTGTTGATGCTCCATCAACACTTTTCAAAATCAGCATGACAATCACTAACATTTAATAAAAAGTTTTCATACTTGATACATCAAAAAATTTGAAGTGTCAAAAATATGCTCCAAAAAAAGGCGTATTCTAAATCACCATTTTTTGAAATTGAGGGATTTTTTGCTACCTCAAAAAAAACGAATACTTGGTAATTTTCTCGATTGATCAGTAACTATGTTCTGCATGGGGGAAGGGATTCTTCCTAGGCTAATACAAGCAATAAGTGTGGAAAAAGATGTTATAACAATCATATCCCCCCAGTGTTAACATCCCTCTCGTGCCCTATCCAATGATGTACTTTTATTTAATCAATGTATGTACAGATTATAATGCAAGTCTCTCTAACATAAAATCATTATAGGCTCTCCAACCCAATAATATATTGGGTTAATATCGTATATCACATATGCACAATTACAATACAATTTCCCAAGGATTAAAACAAATATGTTATAGCATCAAAGCACTTTCTTGTGATAACATGCACTCTTGATTCAAAAAGAAAAATTTAGGCTAGAGACATGCTCCAATGTTTATAAGAATAGGGATCTATCATTTAATGGGCCAACTTATAGCTAGGAAGTAGATAATGAAAATACGAGAAAGGAATATATTAGATGGACACATGTGTACACCTATGTGGGTACTTGGTGAATGATACCACATTAAATAGAATATATTTATGGATTCAATCTTCCATGTACCCTTGGGTATACCAAAAACCCCCTACGCATACTTGAAACCACCCCCATAAAAATCTTTTGGTCAATTATTGTTATGGTACACCAAGCATAACACTCAAAGAGATCACTCTTATTTACAAGGGAACCAATTAATATGGCTAAGTATTATTGCTGGAAACCATCAAAATATATTAGAGATCTTTAGAGCCCAACATTCCCTAGATATTAAGACCATATTAAACCTCTACTACATAAATAATGAAATTCCTACCAGACCCAAAATATCCAAAAGTTCAAAAAAAACATCAATACGATAATATTTTAATAATGAAATTAAGAAAAGAAAATCTGAAAGTGGTCTTAAGTATACCTCTACCACTATAGCTGACCTATCCCATAAATCATTTATGCAAATATAATCATGTTTGTGTAGCTCATAATAACCTTTCTTGTGGACCCAATCAGTCCCATCATTGCTACTAGAATGGACAACATATTTATCATCTTGAAAGACAAAATAAACAAACTCACTAGGTCATAAGACAAAATAGAGAAATTCACTACCTGGAGGACAAATAGTGCATGGTGTCTCACATTCAATAGTCCAAAATGACCTCAATAACCAAATGTCATCCTTCAAAGCCTCTATTAACAATCAATTGAATATATGGAATGATCTTATAGGACCAATTGGTCATGGGGAAGCTTTTACACTAGTGATGTCACACCAAAAGCATTCTTTCATGACACTCAACCCCATATGACGCATAAATTTCCTAAGGTAGATCTAAATATCTTGATGGATTTGATTTAGCAAAATGGGTGGGATAGATGGAACATTATTTCTCTCTTCAAGGTATTGATGATGAACAACTAAGATTATGAATGGGTACGCTATATATAGATAGGGAGCATTCGTAGTGGCAAAAATGGCATAATAGTATATATGAGATGTATATTATCGATAATCAGTTTTTAAAGGCCATTTATGCTAAATTCAAAACTAATACTCATTGGATGTTCATGAAGTTGCACCAAACTATAGTAATGGAAAACTTGATAGTTTCTTTCAAGATATTATCCGTCAAAATAGAAGGTATGGCTAATGATTTCTTCAAGGAGGGTTTTAATGATGCTTTAATGAGGAGATTGAAAATTAAGTACAAATTTTTCACCCAAAAACTCGGACAAAATTCTCTTGGCTAGCTTAAAAGACATATGTGATTATCGTAACCTAGACCAAACAACCCAATTTTGTTAGACAGACATTTCCCCTTTTTGTGCCTCCTTCACATCCTTCTCATCCCCTTCAAGTCCAAAATTTGATCCTAAAAGAAGCAATAGATCATTGATGTCTTAGCCACTACTACCATTATGATGAAAAAAATTCAGAGGGCACAAATGGAAGGAGCATAAATATTTGGCATAGATATGGCTCCAATGGGAAAGTTGAAGGAAAATTCTAAAGGTGTGACCATCATAAACCAGGTAAAAAATACACCTCATCCTATTGAATTAAACACTTAGGATCCTTCTTGTAAGGAACCCCAAATTTCCCTCCATGCTTTATCAAGAATTATAACTCCTCACACCTTGAAATTGGTAGGATATATCAAGCTTAGGAAGGTAATTGTCTTAGTCGACAATGGTAATACCCATAATTTCATCCATCATCAAATAGTAAGAGAAACGCATTGTTATTTCTATGTGGTACACAATTTTCTATTTGTGCTAGTCAATGGAGGTATTATGGATTGTCATGATAAGTATTATAATTTGAAACTACAAATGAAAGAGTGCTTCTAAAATTTGACATGTTTTCCATTAAAATGGGAGGTTGAGAGGTAATTCATGAGTGGAATGGTTACAAACATTGGCCATTTTTTAATGGATTTCAAGGGTGTATTAGCTTCAATAAGGAGGGACATAAATACACTCTCAAATATCTCCAACGTAGTTTTCCAAAAATCATCAACTCTCACAACATGGGAAAAATTTGGAAGAAGGGCCACATAAGAATTGTTTCCCAATTCAATGGCATCCAATTTTTGGATAAATCCCCATAGGAAATTCATAATGAGTTGTATTTGGTTTTGTCCAAACATCACCAAATATTTGAAGCACCCCATATCTTATCTCCCTCACATGGAGAGAACGATGATGGAATCCCATAAATTCTAGGAAACCACCTAATATATACCCTTATAGACATAATTTTATACAAAAATTAAATTTAAAAGATATTTTAGGAATTTTTGGAGGTAGGAGTGATACATCCTAATACTTTCCCCAACAACTCCCTAGTGATCATGATTTTGAAGAAAGAAGGGAATTGGTGTAGTGTCCAAACTTATACACTCTTAACAAGTTGAAGATCAAAGATAAATTTGCAATTCTTATCATTGATGACCACTTGGATGAGCTTCACAACACACAATTTTTCACTAAAGTTGATATTCATTCTTTTTTATCATCATTTTAGATGAAGAAAGTAAACATTCCTATCACTATTGTGTGTGGACATTATGAGTTTATGGTGAAGCCTTTTAGTCTCTACATGCCTCGTCCACCTCTTACAATCTCATGAATAATATTTTCAACCTTATTGTGTAATTTTGAGCTCATTTTCTTTGGCGATATTTTTACTTACAAGAAAACTTTGGAGGAATACGTGGAACATGTTGACCAAGAATTACATAGGCTCTATGATAAGCATTTGTTTATCAACCATTGCAAATTCAATTTTGGCACTTATGAAGTAGGATATTTGGGTCACATTATAAATAGTGAAAGGGTGTGAGTTTACACTAAGAAAATTGAGCTAATCAAAGACTAATTATGCTTATGGATATTATGCTTAGAATTGTTGTTTGATTCACCTCATTAATAAAAAATAACACTTTTGTGTGGAATTCATCCATAAAATGTTGTGGATATTCCACTGGACATGTTTTCACAATAAATCATTTAAAATATATTGAAAATATGAAAGCTATACTATGAGGGTTAATTTACCTTAGATTCCTATATTTATTAAATTATTGTTTATGTTATGCATGCAATATATCAAATATGGAAATTGGGAAAAGTCAAAAAATTGAACACTCAAAAGTGTGTTAAGGTTCTTTGTCATTATCTTCTTTTGCCCAAGAATAGCAATGGTTCTTTGTTACAACTCTTGTAGTTGTAATCATTTCCATCATGCCATCTTCCATTGTTGCCTATATGTCATGCAGAAACACACATCATTTCTTATCCACACAATATGTTGCCCCTTTCTAATACCAAAATAATGGTATAGTGCCACAATGGAAGCTACACACACAAATCAAAACTAAATGATGCAACAAAAACAAAAACAAAAAAATTTGAAACAAATTATATTAGTATTAAGAAGTCACAATTTTATTATTTACAGAGCCAAGGACCCTATCCCTTCTTGCTTGGACCAACAATTACATTTCATTCCTATTTATACTTAGAGAAGGAGATATAGAATTCTCAAGAGATAATTTCTCCCCTAGATTTTTGGAAGAAGTTGAGAAAAAATCCTCATAACTTTTTCATAAATAAAAATATTTCTTTTTCTTTTTCTTTCCTTCTTTTTTCCTTTGTTTTACATATTGTTTCTAGACTTTTTACATAGTCGAGTATTTTCTAAAATTCTACAAAATCTAGAATCCTCTAAAAACTTATTAGAAAATAAATATTTTATATGATGCTCATGCACCAAAAAGGTTTATATAAAGGGTTTCAAATTGTATATACAATCATATCCCTTCATGAAAAAGGGAAGAAGTTTGAGTCGACACAACATTGTCAGAAAATTTGTCTTTAAATTCTAAAGAAACTCTCTATAAGTGCATTAAGAAGACTTTGTTATACATATGGATGACTGTCTAGAAGGAATTGGTAGAACCCTCACACAAAATAGTCATAATGTGTGTTATGAATCTTGAAAAATAAATAAGCATGAGATATACCATGTCATTCATGACTTAGTACCTGTTGTTGTCATGCACACATTGAAGATGTGCAGGAACTACTTGATGAGTTGAAAATTTGACCTCAAAACAAATCACAATTGCTTGAAATATTTATTTTTTCAACCAAAATTGAAATTAAGCGAGATGGTTAGCATTCCTTTATGAGTTTAATTTTGATATTAGACACATATAAGGAAAATAAAATTAGGTTATAGGCACGCTAGGGAAAAGAATTAATTCACTGCAATTATCAACAATCAACATATCAGACTTAGATATTTGGAAGAGAATTGTCAAAACCCTTGCAATGTATGAGTATTATCTTTAGGTAAAGAAGGGGTTGCATTAGGAAAAGGTACAACATATGTATGAGGAATATCATATAAGTAATGATGGTATGGTCCTTTATAAGGATCAAATAGATGTTCCTAAGTCTTTAGAGTTAAGAGAGATAATTATGCATGCGATGCATAATATACCATACTTTGGTCATTCAAGCTATCATAAAACAATAAAAGCAATATGAAAAGTCAATACTATTGCAATGGAATGATGAAATATGTTGTTGATCACAATTCTAGGTGCCTGAAATGTAAACTTGCTAGGGCTAAAATTAAACATCTATCAAGGTTATCATATATACCTCTTCCAAAAAAAAAATCAAAAGTGGTAAATATGGATTTTATCACTTGTTTACCAAGGACTATATGAAAACATGATTCCATCATGGTGTTAGTTGAAAAATTATCTAAATTTTCTCATTTCATTCCAATTATACACATAGATAAGTGTTGGTAGCATGGTGCTAGCATTGATATCAACCATGGAATCAATCAACTTGGAAATTATGTCAACAAGTTGATGAGCTTGCACATGGTTTAATTAATGAGTGTTAATGTGTCTGGAAGTTTTACTAGTGTTTGACATGACGGTGGAAGTTGGATTTCTATAGAAATTTCATATCAAGGTAGAAGTTTTTGTGTTTTCCAAGCTTTACAATATTGTCACAGGTTTGTCATAGTCTCCTAGCGTCACTGTCACACTATCACAGTCTTGCAAGTGTCTCCCCAAGAAATTGTCACAGTCTTCCCACTGTCTTCAGCAACATCACTTGTAGGTCACGAAAGGAAAATACCACAGGTTTAATCGACTACATTTTCCCAAGGAATTATTACAATTGAAGGGTCTTGACATGGTCTATTATGTTCACAAACAAATTGATCTGGTCATGGTGATAATGCACTTGAATTTTTCCAGGTAATAAATGTATGGGTGGTGGTTCAAGTTGTTCTATAATTCTCTAGTTTGATTTGGTCCGAGTTAATTAGTAATTTATCTAGTCGCGATCCATGTACACTTGGTATGCAAGGTTGTGAGCATATTAGTGGTTTGGTTTTTGTGTTAGTGGTCGTTGTGGCTTGATAAATTCCAATTTTAGGGCTAAGTAAGTAAGATATATACATTATGTCATGGATTGAACAAGTGTTGAAAAAAGTGCATATGAATCTAATCTCAGTGTGCATGGAGCAATGAATCAGAGGTTGATTATGGGATCTAAGAAGTATGAGTAGATATTAGTGTTACTTCAAGAAGCTCGTGTGCATATGAGACTGAGATTGAGACAGAATCGATTTCATTGATTGAGTTCCCTACGTATGGAGTGGAAAAGGAGTGTTGTTCAACCTGTGTGATTTATCTATGATGCAATTAGAGACTGAGCTTACACCAGTGCGTTTGAACCAGTGAATAAAGACACTTTTAGCAATACAATGGGAAAAGCATATGACAAAGATTTCTTCTACTATGGAGATAGAGTGTTAGCATATGTTCTATTGTATATATGTTTTGCTAATGATGTTTGCAGAAGGCATAAGTTGATATCCATCAATGCCATGGTTTTTGTATTTCCAAAATATTGATGTATTCTTGCATGTGGTTGAGTATAGAACATTTTATGGCTAAGTGAATTTGTTAGTGAGTGATTTGTATTATTGAGAGATTGTGTTTTAAGAGTATAGTTAAGTGCATATATCATGTATTATTGTTGGTTAGACTTCGGTTGTATGTTCTTGTATGTGAAATGGTGACAACATCTGAGTTTGAGTCAGAGTCTATTGTTGAGATGTTTTGAGAGTTAGAGTGATCGATGTTGATATGTTGATGTATGAGAGAGGGTTTGATTTGATGAGCTAGGGTTTTATCAGTTTGATGTTGCTAGGGTTTGTGGAAGATTTTTTATCACAGAGATTGATGTATTTTGATTATGTAGATATCTTTAAGTGGGTCCAATGTGAAGATAGATGAAACATGGCCTAAAGTTGTTTATGTCGAGTTTTTTCGGCCCAGTTTGAAAATGCATGAAATGTGGTCCACAGGGATTTGAAGGTTTGGGCCCTCAGTGGACAAGTGGTAGCTTGTTGATTCAAGGAGTGGTGGCTTCCTTTATGTTGTGGCCTAAAAAATTGGGAGTGGTGGATTCCATCCGGTGGTGGCCGAAGAAATTATTGGAGGTAGGGGTCTCTAGCAGGTAGTGGCCTACAACAGATATTGTTCTGCATAGTTATGGAAGTGGTGGATTTTGTTAGGTAGTAACCTAGAGCGAGTAGTTACTGACGTGCATCGTAAGTTGGGGCTTGAACACTTGTGGTCACTAGTGGATGATGATGTAAAGAATGTTTTGCATAACAAGAATAAGAGAAGCAAAGAGTAATGTGGATTTTCTCCTAGAAGGGTTTCCACCTAATGTCTAGTGTTCTCTATGTGTTTGATGATGACTTATGTTCCTTATTATTTTATGTGTTGCTTTCATGGTTCATAATTTATATGTTTCTCATGTGATACACTCAAATATGTTTATGTTATGTTGTTAATCATTGTATGATTTAGTTAAAGGTTTGCAAAGAAAATGAAAAAGTGAAAATTTGATCCATCTAGGATAATATGGATTCACCCCTCCCCCCCTACCTTAGTATTTTCAATCTCCTAACAATAATACAATTAACATAGCATATATCTTTATAAAATCATGTAGACAGATTCTGCATGATACCCAAGGCAATCACTTTTTATAATGTCACATTGTTCTCCTCGAATTATTGGAAGAATCCCTTAAGGGAAATAAACACGTAGTTGAATTCCAGTACAACATGTTATTAAAACTTTGATGGGAAGACTGAAAGAGTAAACTGAGTAATCAAGGATATGTTCTACATGTGTATGATGGACTAACCATCCAAGTGGGATGATTATCTCCACTTACTAGAGTTTGCATACAAAATATTATGTATCCTTAGGAAATGAGCCCATTTTAAGATATATATGGTATAATATGCAACAATCTAGTAATTGGGATAACACCATGAATATAGTTACACTTGGACCAAAAATGCTCAAGGAAATGGAAGGTAACTTGCTAAAATTAATCAAAATTTGAAGAAAAAAACTCAAAATAAACAAAAAATCTATTTGCACAAGAACAAAATTCATAGGGAATTTAAGGTTTGAGATCATTTTTTCCTCAAGCTAATGTTGGACTCACAATTATACTGAGAGAGGAAGGTTGAGTCAATATAATAACATTTTTTACTTGTTAAAACATTAAACTAACATATAATTAAACAAGTAACATGAGATATATGTGGAAACCCTTACGGGAGAAAACCACAAAAAATATTTATATGAAACATCTTATAGGCACCAACCTACAGGAGACACCAATCCCCTCTGCTCCTTTGTCGGTACAACCTTCAGGATACATAATCCCATATGCTTCTTTTTAGGCACCGACCTACAAGAGACACCAATCCCCCATGTTGTTTTATAGGCACTTATCTATAGGAGACACCAAATCCCACTGAGTTTGATTACTACTTCATACTTCCCCATGTTTATTTGTTTCTTCTTCCTTCATCAAGACAATTTTTCATTCGCCAAGTTTGCTAGTTACTTCTGCCTTCACTAGGTCTTCTTGTTGCTTTTGTGTCACCAACTCTGTTAGTTTCTTTTTCCTTCACCAAGTCTTCTAGTTTCTTTTGCCTTCACCAGAAATACTTGTTGCTTCCTCCTTCACCAGGTTTGCTTCTCCCAAATCCCATTGATTTTGGATTCTTCCCAATAATGAACTTAAGCAACACTCCACATATTCAATTTTGCAAATTTGAATAAGAAATTTCTACCTGATGTATTTATGTATGTCTCCTTGGATCAATAAAATTATAGTGAACCAAGATCTAAAATTTCTACTATAGGTACCTATAGATATCTCCTCAACCTTATCCAAATTTCACATTCTGAAACAACACGAAAATAACTTTACAGTGAAAATAACTAAGCTAAAATGTTTGAAACGGATTTTAGGAACATTCAAGAAGCCTAACTTCATTAGATATTATCTCTAAAGTTATAGCAAACCAAGGTCCAAAATTTCTACCATAGGTACTTATATATTTCTCCTTTGGCTCCTCCAAGTTTCCCAATATGAAATATCATAGAACGAAAATTATAGTGAAAATACTAAGATGACCAGTTTGAACTAGATTTCAGGAGCATTCATAATGCCTAAATTCCTCACAAGCATATCTCTGAAATTATAGTGAACAAAGATCAAAAATTTTAAACATAGGTACATGAAGATATTCTCTTTATCTCTTCCTCGTTTCACAATCTATAATATATCATAAAGAAAGTTATTTCAAAAATACCAAGTTGACCTGTTTGAAGCATATATCAAGAGCATTTTCTCCAAGAACAATATTTTCAACCAAGGGTATCCAAACTAGACATCAGAAGTCAAAAAACAATATTTTCAACCATCCTCAATTTCCAATATTTATATTGGGCATATGTAGTATCCCCCTATATGAATGAAAAACATATTTCCATAGGTCAATCCAAATAATAGTTCCTTAAAACTTTAGATATGTGCAAAGCTAGAACTCAAGTATTATAAGTACTTTGGAATCCTAGATAGGATAGGAAAAAAATAATATAAACTTCCATTACCTTAGTACTAAAGCTCATGTTGTATTTCATGCTTAATTCTAAATATGTATGTGCATTATTTTAACAATGTAATTAATTGGGTATTGATCCAAAATGAAACTAGGGGAAGGATTATAATCTAGTTGTTATGCATCCTACACAAGAAAGTGAAATTTCTCTGAAATAGAGCCATGAGCAAGGTAAAGGTGCAACAAAAAAATTATGAACTAGGTAATTGGTTAGATGCTCAATATTTAGCTCAAAAATAAAAGTTCTCATATTGGCTTGAAAACTATACGACTGCTTCCGTCTCGTCAAGGCGATCGCAATGCAATTCGTTTCACTGAAAATGGAGTCCGGATGAAGGAGAAAAGGCATGTTGTTCATTTTCCTAAATAGCTAAAAAAATTGTAGAATGGGACAGAATGATGACATGGCAGTCAAGTCAGTAAGGGGAATCTTCTTCAGTTTTCGCCCATTGGGTTTGTGATAAGTGTCACCTCCGGATTCACCAGTTTGGTTGTGTGAAGGTGAAATTTCCTAATTGGCTCCAAGGTGGAATTTGAATTTGTTTTTATTTAAGAATTTGTTTTATTTAAATATTATTTATATTATATATAGTTTTTAACTATACATATATATATAGATATTAAACATTAATTATTAAATCCGCATTCATTAAATCTAAACTTTGATCCTAAATCCGCATATGGTTTGAACTATATATGGAGCATCCATTATATATGGCAAAAGTATATAGATATTAAACATTAATTATTAAATCTAAACTTTAATCCTAAATCCGCATATGGTTTGAACTATATATGGAGCATACATTATATATGGGAAAAGTATATGGGATGGGCAGAGGCGGGTTTGAACCCGTGACCTCCCCCACCCAAACTCCATGCTTTTATAGTTGGACCACTGGCAGAACATTTGAAAAAAAAAATCGTGAACGTGTATTTAATGTTGTAGTTAAGTCCGACGGTGGGGTTGGTGGGAGCCAGCCCCCACCCCAAGCGACCATAGGTGCATGACCGAGGGCCAGTGAATGGATAAGCGCTTGGTGCTAATCACGTTTAAATTAAACTAATTCCATTTAAGCCTTAATTAAACCTGCTTAAAGTTTGGATTAAGTTGGCGACGGATTTGGCAGCACGCCAAATTTAGCAGAAATTGCCAGTTTTGGCGGACTTAACTAGAGTCTCTCCAGATTTAGTGGGGATTCATAGGAAAAAATTTCATGCAGCATAACTTGAGCAATTTTCGACCAAATTGAGCTCAAAAAGAAGTGTTCTTGGCTAGTTTGGGCATTTTGAATGGATTGATTCAGGTATCAGGAGCCATAGAGCTTTGTAAATAGCATTTTTTCCACATTGAGCTAATACAGAGGCCCAAGCCATAGAAGCTAGACCAAGGAGATGTAACCCGGGAGGGGTGAACTCCTTCACCAAAACACTATGTTAATGTGTCTCTTTAATGGTTTGCTGCACTATACATGTTTTATGTTCATTATTAGTTTTTGAAGCTATTTTTCTCATGAATGTCTTGTTTAACTTAAGGAAATTTACCTGTTTGTAAGCACCAACAACACAAAAGGCAAGAAGAAAGCACATGTTTATAAATCTGTAATTGTTATTAGCACAGAAAAACTAATCATACAAAAACAGATCAAGTTGGTATCAGAGCACAAGGTTGAATTGCTTAATTGCTTGAGTTTGTGAAATTAGGGTTTTAATGGTCGCAAAATTGTGATGCTTACAAGGTTAAAGTTGTAGAGAGGAGAAGGGAAGCTATTGGTTGCAACTCCTGAGGTAATGCCCAGAGGAAGGAGAGCCACAAGGCAACAATCTCCACCACCCAAAGTTCCAATTCCAGCTGCACTTGAAACTCCTCAAGTTTTGGCTTCAACTGAGATTGAAGAGGTACAATTAGTACAAATTTCTGAGCCTAAATCCATAGCCATTATGTCTAGAGAAAGAGAGCCTGAAGGTCCCTCTTTAGAAGAGGAAGAATTCAAGAAAGCTTTCTACACTTTCATTGAGATGGTTAAATTTCTCTATGAAGAGAGGAACACCAGAATGGTTAGAGATAGTTCTAAACCTCCACATGGAGAAGGAAACTCAGAGGACAAAAAAGATGAGAAGAAGGATTCCAAATAGAATGGTGTAAATCCACCTCCATCTTCACCATCCTCATCATCTCCATCATATCACATAGCATCATCTTCCAATACCACCACTAAAACTGCCCATACTCATTCCAAAACCCCAAAAGAAAAAACTCCATTACTGAAATTGGACATAAAATTCGAACTTCCCATGTACAATGGAGAGGTGAATGCAGAAAAGTTGGGCAATTGGATTCGATTGTTGGAGGTATACTGTAGAATTCAAAACCTTCAAGAAGACGACATAAAGATCCAGTTGGCTTCATTGAGGCTAGAAGGAGCTGCACTAGTTTGGTGGGAAGTAAAGACTCAAGAGGAAATGAGAATCCATGGTAAGATATCCATCACTTGGGTTGAATTTGCTTCTGCAATTAAAAGACAGTTTTATCCTTTAGCCTATATGCAAAAATCCATTATGAATTGGCAGAATTTTAGGCAGTGGAAAGGCCAAACAATCCAAGTTTATACATAGGAGTTTAGAAAAAGGGCTTTGTTATTAGGAGTGAATTTAAATTCCCAAGATACACTGTTGAAATATATTGGGGGTTTACATTCCTATTTGAAACATACTATCCTTATGTTTAATCAAAACAATTTAGATGAGGTATGTGTGCAAGCCACGCACCTTGAATCTAGATGAAAGAACATTCAGGAAGAGGGTAGTAAGACGAAGCCATTCAAAGGTAAGGAGAAAGAAAACGGTGGAAAATGGAAGGGAAAGAAGAATGCAAGTGTGAAGAAAGAAGGGGAGAAAATCACATGCAAACATTATTCCAAAGATGGGCATGATGAAGCCCATTGTTGCAAACTGCATCCCGAATTAAGGCCTAAGAAACAAAACAATAAGGGAAAACAAAAGACAATATCTACAACACAACATGAACTTGGTTCAAATTTTGGTGATGAGACCAAGATTTCAACCATGGTTACAAAAAGAAAAGAAACTTTTGCAAGCACTAGTCAAAACAACACTCCAAATGAAGAGTCAAGAATAGAGTTGTTTCATGTTAGAGTGATTTCAAATCATACAAAGATTGATGCATTGTTTGATAGTGGGTCACAATAAAACTTGATTTCAGAAGACTTGGTTAAAAAACTAAACCTTGAAACTGTACCTCATCACAAGCCATATCCATAGGGTTGGATAGTAAACAATGCAAACTTACAATTTACAAGGAAGTTTTTATTAAAGTTCACCATTACTGAAAATTTCATTGATGAAGTTGAGTTAGATGTAGTTCCACTTGACATCTTAGGAATCATTTTGGGTAGTCCTTATTTGTATGATAGAAATGCAGTATTTTATCGCCATGACAAAAAAAACATATTGCTCAAGAATGGGGTGAAGTACATAGTGAGAACCCATCGCAAAAAGTTGAATATTTCTTTGGTTAATGCAAGGCAGATGAAGAGACTAGTAAATGCAAGTAAAAATTTTGTTCTTCTCATGATCAAGAAAAGAATGATATTGATTATAAATCTTTTGAAGGTTGTGATGATAAATTGAAATCTGATTTGTTTGATGTGGTAAGCAAGCATGGTGAGATGTTTCAGGAACCAAAGGGGTTACCTCCAAAGAGGGAATTCAGCATGAGATTCAGTGGCAACAGGATGTTCCACTTCTAAACATTGGCATGTATCACATGTCTATTATGGAGAGTTTGGAAATCAAAAATCAAATCCAAGAATTGTTGATAAAAAGCATCATACGCCCATCTACTTCGCCATGTAGTTCGCCCATTGTCTTGGTGCCAAAGAAGGATGGCACTTGGTGCATGTGTGTGGATTTTCATGCACTGAATAAAATCACGGTAAAGAATCGTTATCCACTCCCAAGAATTGATGATTTGCTTGATCAGTTGAGGTATGAAAATTATTTCACTAAGTTCGATTTACGAAGTGGTTATCATTAAGTTAGGATAGCTGAAGAAGACATTTGGAAAACTACATTTAAAACTAAACAAGGATTGTTTGAGTGGCTTGTTATGCCTTTCAGTCTTACACATGCTCCAAATACCTTCGTGAGAGTAATCAATGATGTATTGAGCCCATTTCTAGATTATTTTGTCATTGTCTACTTAGATGATATCCTCATTATTCAGCAAGTCAAGAGATGAACATGTCATGCATGTAAACAAAGTACTTGATGTCTTGGTTTTTAAAGAGGTCAAAGTGTGAATTTGGTAAGACTTCTTTGGTGTATTTGGGACACATTGTTGGAGGAGGTGAATTGAATTGACCCAAGCCCAATACAGTTACAGAGGTAAGAAGCTTTGTAGGGGCAGCACAATATTGGAGAAAGTTTATTGCTAATTTTTCTTCCATTGTAGCTCCATTACATGCATTGAAAAGTGTCAAGAAAGTCTTCCATTGGGGAGATGTACAGCAGAAATCATTTGATGCTTTGAAGCAAAAAATAAGTTTAGCACTAGTATTAGCACTTCCAGACCTTAGACAGCCATTCGAGATTCAAACAGATGTAAGTGATTATGCCATGGGAGCAGTTCTATTGCAGCATGGTAAGCCCATTTCATTTCATACTAAAAAATTTAATGGAGCTGTAACTAACTATCCCACATATGAAAAAAACTTTATGCATTGGTACAAAGTGTTAAGAAATGGAAGAACTATTTGATGGGGAAGGAGACCATCATCCATACCGACCATCAACCATTGCAGTATTTACAGTCACAGCCAAAGTTGCAGCAGTCACGACATTTCATCTAGATGGGTTTTCTACAACAATTTCATTTGGTTATCACGTATAAAAAGGGAATCTACAATAAGGTAGTTGATATGATTTCAAGGCCTATTGTAAATTCATCTATTATACTCAAGCATAATTCTATTTTGCATGAAAGTTACATAAAGCAATATGCAAATGATAGTGACTTTAAAGAAGTATATGCAAGCTTGAGTCAAGGAAACCAAATAGAAGAGTTGGATTATCATGTACATAACAGTTTCTTGTATCATTTGGGCAAGTTGTGTATTCCAGGGGGAGAAAGAAACAGTATCATAAGATATGCACAAACTTCATTGGTTGTTGGACACTTTGGTGTAGGCAAGACAACAGTGAATCTTCAAAGCTATTGTTATTGGCCACACATGTTGGATAATGTTTCTCGTTTCATAAGAGGATGTTCTTTATGTGCTAAAAGTAAGGCTAGTAATAGAAAACTTGGTTTATACACTCCACTTACAGTACCTTCACGTCCATGGGAGAGTATCTCAATGGATTTTGTAGGAGGTCTTCCATTGTCAAGGAAAGGTCATGATTACATGTATGTAGTTGTAGACAGGTTCAGAAAGATGTGCATACTAACACCATGTAAAATGAAAATTATAGCTGAACAAATAGCTCACATTTTCTTTCAAAACATTTAGGTTCAGTTTGGTCTTCCTACTTCTATTGTAAGTGATCAAGATTCTCGATTTGTTAGGAATTTTTCGTCAAATTTATGGGACATTATGGACAAAGTTGAAGAAGAGTACAAACTTTCATCCACAAACAGATGGACAAACCGAGGTGGTCAATAGAATAGTTATTCACCTTCTTAGAGGATATTGTAGCAAACATCCCAAGTTGCGGGATGAACAGTTGCATTACATACAACATGCATACAACAAGAAAAAGCATTCTTCCATAAACACATCACTATTTGAGGCATGTTATGGATACTTGCCAAGATCACCATTGGACTTCATCTTTGAGAAAGATGTTGCTATCGAAGGTCACAATGACATCGATAAAGCAAGGAAGTTCATAGAGAAAATTCAGTTGATACATCATATAGTGCAAGAACAACTTGAGAAAAATCAAAGTTGCTACAAAGCAATGCATGAAAAATACCAGATTGATCACAAATTTCAAGTTGGCAACGAATTTTGGTTATATATTAGTAAAGAGAGAATTCAAGGGGAAAGTAAAAAGCTAAAACCAATCCATTATGGTCCTCCTTATATGCAAATATACTCTGTTGTTAATATTGAGAATTTGAGATTGTTTGATTCTCCTTTGATTGATGATCAAGGAGAGCATGTTCAGCTACCATCAATATATGATTTCTCACCAAAATATCTAGATGAGCTTCAGCGAGATATCATACTTCACAAAAGAACCAAAACTTCAAAGAGAGGGGATGTCGAATACCTTAGACTGGGACTCAAGGGACAAAAGCCTTCTCAAACCAAATGGTTGTAGACTTAAAAGGTGAGGGAGTTGTACCCTCACTTGCTGAACAGTTGATAGTATCTTTTGGGGTCCAAAAGGCTTCTAGAGGGGAGAAATGATCAAGTGCTCAGTATTTAGCTATAAAAAAAAAAAAAAAAAAAAAATTAGATTGGCTCAAAAATTGTACGATTGTGTCTGTCTCATCAAGATGATCGCAATACAATTCGTTTCACTGAAAACGGAGTCCGGATGAAGGAGAAAAGGCCTCATGTTCGTTTTCCTAAACAACAAAAAAAAATTGCAGAATGGGACAGAATGATGACATGGTAGTCCAGTCAGCAAGGGGAATATTATTCATTTTTCTCCCAATGGGGCTGTTACAAGTGTCACCTCTAGATTCGCCAATTTAGTTGTGTGAAGGTGAAATTTCATAATTGGCTCCAAGGTGGAATTTGATTTTGTTTTTATTTAAATATTCTTAGAAAAAAAAAAAAATATATATATATTTATATATATATATTATATATATATATTATATATATATATATATATATATATCCGCATTCATTAAATCTAAACTTTAATCCCAAATCCGCATATGGTTTGAACTATATATGGTGCATACGTATATGGATGGGATGAGTGGAGGTGGGTTTGAACCCATAACCTCCCCTACCTAAACTCCAGGCTTTTACCGTTGGACCATCAGTGGAACATTTGAAAAACATTGCCACAAACCTGTATTTAATGTTATAGTTAAGTCTAATGGCGGGGGTGGTGGGATCCAGCCCTACAGCCCAGCCCCCACCCCATGTGACCACAAGTGCGCGTTCGAGGGCTAGTGAATGGATAAGCGCTTGGTGCTAATCACGTTTAAATTAAGCTAATTCCATTTAAGCCTTAATTAAAGCCGCTCAAAGTTCGGATTAATTTGGCAGCAGATTTGGCGACATGCCAAATTCGGTGGAAATTTCCAATTTTGATGGACTTAACTGGAGTTTCTCCAAATTTAGCAGGGATTCCTAAGGAAAAAATTGAATGCAACATAACTTGAGCAATTTTTGACCAAATTGAGCTTAGAAAGAAGTGTTCTTAGCTAATTTGGACATTCTAAACACATTGGTGTAGGTATCAGGAGCCATATAGCTTTGTAAATAGCATTTTTTCCACATTGAGCTAGTACAGAGGCCCAAGCCATGGAATCTGGACCAAGGAGATGTAGCCCAGGAGGGGTGAACTCCCTCATCAAAACACTATGTTAATGTGTCTCTTTGAGGGTTCGCTGCACTATACATGTTTGTTATTCATTATTAGTTTTTGAAGCTATTTTTCTCATGAATGTATTGTTTAATTTAAGGAAATTTACTTGTTTGTAAGCACCAACAACTAAGGAAACCTCAGCACAAAAAGCAAGAAGCAAGCACATGTTTATAAATTTGTAATTGTTATTAGCACAGCAAAACTAATCATACAAAAACATATCAGTAATGCTACAGAGGAGCTTAAGGATGCCATGATTTAGGCATACCCATATTTTTTCGAATCTAGAGAGCACACCAAGTTCAATGCTACTCCAATAGAGAGGGGAATGTGATACCTTCATTTTCATTCCTAGGATATAATTGATCATGTAAATAAATAATGTTGTTGTAATTTATTTCCTAGTGTTTTAAGCCATGTGGGATAAGTTAGAGTAAACCATGATATAAATATTGTAAATACATTGTAAATAGTCCTAGCATGGAGTCAAAGACCAAGTCCCAACTAGACAATTATTAATAAATCTTAGACTTAGTGGTATGTATTTATCTTTTTTTTATATATAAAAATTGACATTATGTAGATGTGTACTCTCATTTCAAAATGTTCCCCAATAAAAATTCATATCATTAGTTCACACATTAGCTTTCTCTTTCAAGTTCACTAAACTAGATAACAAAATAAAAATCCCACAATAATCTAAAATGCCAAAGTTATTAAATTGTAAAATTAAAGAACAATATATAATAAAATAAAATATGCACATGGTAAATACTACTAGAAGTTAAAGAGGGCTATGAAACATCAAGAAGGGAAGATTGGGGTGGAAAAATGAGACATGATTTTTCATATCAAAATTATCTATTGTTTTTCTCCATGGTTGTCAAATGATTGGAGAACTCCTAATATTCCTCGAACTCCTAATATTCCTCCACTTGTCTTCAAGTGGACACATGTGACAAAAATAATTTGTGATTTTCCTCCCCATGGTCATTGAATTAGTGGAGCATTATTTATATTACTCCTCTTGTCTTCAAGTAGGCATATGTGACAAAAATATTATGCAATTTAGTGGACCACTCCAAATATTATTATATTTGTCTTTAACTACACATGATGCATTTTTACTATTAAGACATGATTCCTTCATTTCTTGGAATTTTCCCAACTTGAATGGTCCTCCATCCTACCTTATTTTCATATAAAAAGAGAAGCCCTCCCCACATCTTACCACCTAAGTTCCTCATTTATTTTTATGTATCCCTTGTACTATAGACATGTTTTCTGTTTGTTATCATTATATTGAAATTATGCATGTACACTCTATGTTATCTTACATGATTGTCATATAATGAATTTCTACCTATAGTGTAACTATGTTAAATTATGAGAGAACCCAACTAATAAAACTTATTGACGGTTTGCCTTGGCTATTAGAACTCCAAGGAATTGCATCACTATTTGATAATAAAAAAAATTAGCTCATGTTGTGTCATATAACCTTTCTGTTTGATCCATTATGTAAATGAAGGAAATGGCACAACTATAGAAGAAAAAGTAATCAACAACTATCATATTTAAAGAGGCTAAGAAGAAGGTGAGAAAGTAATGAATTGAGTATTGGTGCAAGTATCAAGGAATTAGTAATGGATGTATAATTATAGTGGAACTCTACAATATTGTAGCAAGTTGAGGCTAAGGTGGAAATTTGGTGGTAGACTTTGCCCTTATTATTTCATGGCTTGGCTTGGGGATGAAATCTTTAGAATATGCCTCCTATATGGTTGGTTTTTATGTCCACTACACATTATACAAATAAGTACTTTTTATTCTTCAATATAATGTATAGATGGTCTTGTAAATTTGTTTATGGATGGCTAGAATGTTGTAATTGTAATTAGAAATGAGTATTCTCATAGTAATGTAAAACAATAGTATATGTTAAATTCTTCAAGCTTCTAGAGTCTACAATGATATCAAGAGAAAAATTTTAATGAGTGTTACAGAAAATTTATTTTGGTCAACGTTTTGAACCTCAAGCTAGGTTCATCTTCAAGACCAAAAGAAATCAAGGATGAATAAGTTGATTAGGGTAATAAATATGAATGTCGATATTTCATAGAAATGAAAGACAAAAAAATCCTAAGTTGATTAGAAAGGCTATTAAAAGAATGAAAACAAAAATTTAGAAACAAATAGGTTAAAAGTAAACTAAAAATTAAAAGCACTATAATATAAAACCCTAAGATATATATTATTAATGTTAATGTAAAAAGTAATATAAAATATATAAATAAACCCTGAGGAATCATTAATAATAATGTTGAAAGTAATATAAAATATATAAATAAAGAATATGAGATTCAAGAATAATAAAATAAAAATTAGGTCAATACTAGAGAACATACAATATAAAAATACAAAATATATTAGAATTATTATTATTATTATTATTATTCAATTTTAAGGTCACATCCAAGCGAGACACCAAATTGATGTATGAGATCCCCTTGTTTGTGGGACAACGGGCCAGCCTCTGCGCAACGATTTGACTACGAAGTCTAGGAAGGCATACATACTCTACTCCCCTCTAGTTTTGAACCTATGACCTCTTAGGAGGAAACACGTGCTCTTAACTATTAGGCCCACTCAACAATCAAAACTAAAGATAATGTGATGGAAAAAATAATATAAATTATTTTATTAATATGTTAATTATAATTATATTAATAATGACCAAACTATTAATAGTAAGATTAATATAGTACTTATAATGATCGTTATTATTAAAATAAGGTACCATTATTAATAACAACAATATTAGTCATAGTTATAGTAATAGTAATAGTAATATTATTTGAGCTAGTAGCAAATATAAATAAAAAATGCTTGCAAAAACCAATATACAAAGTATAATAACAATATTATATTATTAATCCCCTCTATAAGATGAGCATCGAGACAAGTAATGGGATCTACCAACCACATGTACAATCCACCTCTTCGTTAGTCTTCGAGCATAAGACATATGGTAAGGTTACATGGCACCAATGATATCGAACTATTAGTGTAGGGATAGCAATCACTTCAACCTCCATCCACTCCTCACCATGATCTAGTCTACAATGAGAATTCAATGTGGTTTCATCGTGCATATTTTTTGACATTAAGTTTGGCAGATTTCACCAACTCCTACCATGAGAAATTTTTTGATGGTGGTACTATCCCCCCCACTAGCAAAGAATTCATTAGGTATGGATTACAATTTTGTGTTGGTTAAAACTCTATATGTTATATTATTTATCTATTTTCTCTTTTCCCAATCGCCTTGTGTACATCTTGCTCCCACCCTTCTCTTCGCATGGTGCAACCAACCCTTCTGTAACTTTCTTTCTTCCTTCTCCTCTCCACTCCAAGTATTTGTCCTCCCATTTCAGTTGTGCCTTGAGCTTCTAGCTCATATGCATTCTCTCTATCTCTCCCTAGTAACCCCCTTTGATCCCTTCCCCCTCCTTTGGCCACTTCACCTCTTTCTCCCTTATTAATCATCTGCTCCCTCTTTGTCAAGTAGTGTTGTCCCTCCCTCACCCTTTCTTAGTGATTCATTAATCATGCCTTAAAGAGTCCTTTCTTACTCCCCTTAGGTCCCAGGAACCAGATTATTTATCCTCATATGTGAGTTCAATCTGGCATGGAATCCTATGCCTATAAGTACTAGGAGCTTACTCCCCACTCAATGTAGGAGGAGTTGGATACATCCAAACATGAAGAACGAGTGGAATGTAGATTCTTATCTAAAATTCAAGTGGAAGAAGAGTTAGGGAAGTGAATTCATAATACAAGCAACACCTATACCATGAAGACCCAATACGTGCAAATAGTGTATACCTATTGGCAACTAAATACTATGATGGGAAAGGTATTGGTGGAGTGAAACGAAGCCCATGAGGATATTCTTCTCTACATGATACTCTGTAGCAACGAGTAAACAAAATTGACAAAAAAAAATCAGTATTTTCCGGAAACTTGGCAAACCTAGAATTTCATAACAATGAAGAAGGTGAGCAAGTTGTTGTCCCTATCCAAGTGGACTCCCCCAACAAAAATTACACTTCTGGTATTTTTTTTTTTTTCTAGCTAATGAATGCAATATTATTAGTCCTACAAAGAATTTCTATAATATTTTAATTTCCAGTGATATAGTTAGCTTAAAACCTATTTATTTAGTTAAGTATTGATTAGCTTTTGGACCTATTTTCATGACTTCATACTTACTTTTATACTTCTAATATCGTTTCCCTAGTGATGGACCATAAATAGTGGCTATTGATATTTTTCTTAATCAATGATACAAGCTTTGTCTAATTTTATGGAAAAATATTTATTATTACTAATAATATTAACTTAAATATTAACATAAATAAAATAATATTATTATTAGTGATGATAACAATAGAATAAATAACATAACTAATATAATTAGGAAACAAAAACAAAACAGGAAAGAAAAGCAGGGAAGAAAAGAAGACCTACCAAAACATAGGTTGATCATATAAAATGTTTAAGAATGATAAATGAGCAAGAAAAACAAGCCAAGCAAGAGATAAATAAAAGAGGGAAGAGGAAATCGGGGAGAACAAGGAGGAACGACAACAGGAAAAAATTGAACCAAAAACCAAAAGGAATAAAAGAGGGAAACAAGAAAGAGGATAAGAAAGGAGAACATCAAAAAAGGAAACAAGGGAAAACAAAGGAGAGAAAGACAAAAGAGGGGGAGAGAAGACTAAATCAAACACCTAGAAGATGGGGAAAGTGGGGAAGAGAAAGGTAATGACAAAGAGACAAACCTTAAACAAACCTTATGAGGAAGGAAAAGGGGGAAAAGAAAACAATTTAGTAAGAATAGAAGTCACAATTGAGGACTTGTGCCAAACTATTAGTTTTTAGAAGAACAAGAAGCGGGATTATGTTAATATCTCAATCATTATCTCTATTGATATCAAGGGATGATTGATGACTTCAATGCTTTCCTAAACTTACGCGTAAAATAATTTTCTTCCTTAGCAAGACCCTTAGTATGCTCAAAGCATTATTCAGATTTAGTATTAGTACTACATATTTTTGTATATAATTAATCATGTAAAAAAATAATATTATTATGGTTTATTTTCTTAATGTTTAAAGCCATGTAAGATAAATTGGAATAAACAAATAAGTAAATATTGTAAATATTCCTAATATGAAACAAAACAAAAAAAACCTTTAAAAAAAAAATATTAATTTCTTAAAATTAATAAGATATTTTTAAATTGTTTTTCTATATAACCAAATTACATTGCATATTTACATTTCAAAATATTTCCAAACAAAAATATTTTATCATTAATCCTCACAATAACCAACTTTTTAGATCCCAACTTTTCAGATCCCACACTAATGCAACATGTCAAGTTTTTATATTATAAAATAATAAATATATGTCAAAGATAAAAGGGTGGAAAAATGAGCCGTAATCTCTTATGTCGAAGATATCTATTTTTTTCTCCATGGAGCACTCCTAATATTCCTCTAATAAGTGGGGTAGAAAAGCTTACTTAATGTTTATAATTTGAAGTTCCTTAATGTTTACAAATCGAAGTTACCTAATGTGTATATACATGATTCTCATAAGTAGGATATAATGTTTATCTACAAATTTTCTTTAGTTTTTAATGATAAAATTTAAGATTCATGGTTAATGTCGATATTTACTTTTACTTATGTTTTATTTTTATTTTTAATAATTTTTTTATTTTTTTATTTAATATATATTTTGAGGAAACTTTCCACGTATTTCTTTTGATTTTGAGGATATTATTCAGGGTAAATTAGTAGGTTCTATTTTTTGCAACCTAATTCAATGGGGACATCAAATGAGGCCCAATAATATATACAGATGCAACCAACCTAGGGACTTGAACTCATGATCTCCTACTTGCAATTCACAACACTCAGACACTAAAGTTAACCCACTTGAATGAGAAAAATTTCGACACTGAAATCTATTTGGGAATATAACTCATACCAATCCTCGAAAGATAGAGTGAGAATGTTGGTTCCTAGTTAGCGCCACACAATATACTCATTTGAGAACTCAACTTGTCACTTCTAAGAATAGAACCTGAGTAGGGAGGATAATAACCAATCCTCCCAACCACACAAGCTACACCTAATTACTTTAATAATCAATATAAAAAGGAATAAAATTCCAAAAGAGAATCCTCTCCTTATATATTATTTATAGATTAATATATCAAATTCAGATAAATTTTGTAAATTTTATAATTGAGACAAAATTAGGGACCTAAATATGTGCATAATTACATTCTTAGTTACGTCAATTCATCTTTAATCATTAATAAGGCATACTAATAGTGTTAATTCAGTCATAAATATGGTTATAATATTTGTTGGAATATGTAATTCCTACTTGTCTCAGTTGTGACTTTCTATCGAGAGGGGTTTGTTCCTATTCTTTAGGGTTGTTATATCTAGAAGTTCCTAGATTGGTGTGTAGTTGAGGTATTCTCTCAACCACATGATTGTGTGTCAAAGATAGTCTACCTATCTGAGACAACACTAAATGTATTTATATGTAATCTTATTTGATGTGAATAGATGATATTGTGTGCACTATCAAAAGTTAAGTTGGTATCAAAGCCTGTGAGGGCTTGTGCCCTGGCCCCTCCAGGGCCGAGGGAAATAGAGAGTTTGTTCAGTGTTTGTTTGTCGAATTATTTTTTGTTTTGGTTTGTTCATCGTCTCATTTAGTTGTACATGTGAAGGGATTTTTGTGGGCACGTTGAATTTAACAAATATGAAGTAGCCACGGGTTAATACCTTGCAAAGTAAGTGTATCTAGTTCTTGGACCATACACGCAGTGCATGGGAATGCCAGAGGACTGGAGAAATGAATTAAAGATGGTTGTACTGGGCGTGGTGATGCTTCGAACCATTGCCACTTGTGCATTCCATACGGGTGCCAACTATGCCACTAGTTTCATCGTCGATAAACACCAGGGGATAATTCTCACAAATCACTATGATGTCAAGCCTGGACCTGTTGTTGCAAAGGCCATGTTCCTCAATCGTGAGGAATTTCCAGTTCACCCTCTTTACCATGATCCTCTACATGATTTTGGGTTTTTTTTTTAATCCAACTCGATGACAGTCGCGGGGACGTTGGCCAGATTGGATCTAAGAGACCAAGTCGTATGCCAAGGATTGGCTTGTCTGGAAGCAAATGATTCCATTAGTTGACGTGATATGTTGTTGCAGTGGCGCTGATTATGCTAGTTGTTGAGGGTCGTGTCTGGTGCGGTGAGCGTGGATCTATGCAATGGAAGCATGGATGCTCTCTCAAAGTTTGTTTTGGTGCAAGGATGTCAGTAGTGGATTTATTATCCTCCGATCCATAGATCTGAGTCTATCTAGTGGATCAATTTGCAGATTTGTAGATTCGAGTTTAGTGGATCAATTTGCAGAGCAAAACACCTTTTGCTAGATCCTCCTGTGCCAATAAAGTTTATCAATATCTGGATAGTTGGCAATAGCATGGGAGGCCGAGAATAGAGATTTTTGGAGTTGAAGAGGTTATGTGGCTTTGGCATGAGCTGTCGGTTTAAACATCCTCCAAACTAGAAGCAGGCTACAGCAGCTGTAAGAAATAAAGGCGAGTATCCTGAAAGGTTAGGTCAACCTCACAAAATTGGAGTTTGGGATGGTAAATACATTGAGCCCCAATATAGAAATGTCAATTTATTTAAATGACTATGATTGCATGCTTAGAAGTTACTCCAAAGAAAAGTAAAATGTGGTATTTATAAATGTTTTGGAATTAGAAGAATTGAGCCTAGCTAACCCAATGGAGTGATTTTGTTAGAATTAGCTACTCTAACAAATCGCATAGGTGAATCCAAGACAACAATTAAACTAGAAAAAGAAAAAGGATGCAAAGATACTACGTGGTGGATAATAAGGTTGAAGTGCAGCAAATATTGGTTTTTGTGCAATAGCGACACTGGAAATTAAATGATTATGGACAACTAAGTGAAAGTTTGTGTGAGCTAGTGTGTGTTTGTGGAATAGACTCACTAGCATGATGTATTATGAGTCACACATTATAATTATATCAAATCTACATGTCATAGATATCTCTGCAATGGTCAGTTGTGGTCATTGAATGTTTTATGTACCTAATACCTTCTTAAGCTTGGGGTATATTAAAAGGGCATATGGTTGTAAGACCCAGAGAGGCATGCATACCCCTTTGTTATGTATTCCCTAATGACATCAAGTTGTGGAATCAACCACTCGGTAGGTACGAGGGTGGCAGATGTACTCGTATCTACGCTTGATATGTAATTGAAGAATTGAATCTTTGATTAAGTGGGGGAATTGTGAGATCGAGTAATATCAAAGTGTAAAGGACCAAGTCAAAGAAAGTTCATCAAGAAGTTAGATGAACCATGTATGTGAAAGACTTCCTATTAGACCAATGGTTGTAGCGGTTGGGTACCCATGCATTCCAATGGATGGTTGTTCCTTTATATGGACGTCGACAATTTGATGATGTCTGCATGAAAAGCTACAACATGTAATTGCCAAATTGGACTAGAAGTAGATTTTGCATATTGATATCGAGACAAGTACTCATTAAGGGGGTGTGTTGGAATATGTAATTCCTACTTGTTTCAGTTCTGAATTTCTATCTAAAGAGGTCTTTTCCTATTCTTTAGGGTTGGTATATCTAGAAGTTCTTAGATTGGTGTGTGGTTGAGATATTCTCTCAACCAGGTGATTGTGTGTCCAAAATAGTTTACATGTCTTGAGATAACACTAAATGTATTTATATGCAATCTTATTTGATGTGAATAGATGATATTGTGTGCACTATCAAAAGTTAAGTATATTGTCTCATTTATGAACGTCACTCCATATGTTTCTTTGGTCATAGTGATTATCACAAAATTGTTTGCAATTACAAACAATGATCATTACTAGAGACCATTATGATGACCTCCCAAATAAGAGGTTTTATTGAAATATTCTTTTTGGATGGTATCTTGTCTAAAATCTTATCATAAACTTTGATAAAGATGTGAAGTTATTTTCTCTTCGTTATTATTATTCTTTTCAGAATTAAAATATAAAATTTACTCAAAATTATTACAATAGTATTATAATGATGACGATTAATGTCTACTAAAATCAAAATGATTTATCAATCTTTAAAAAATTAATAAATTATTTGGAATTGTTTAAAAAAGTAATAAATTATTTGGAATTGTTTAGTATCGTGTTTTGATCAGGTGCCTAGTATTTAGCTCAAAAATCAAAGTTCTCATATTGGATCGAAAATTGTTCAACGTCAAGAGGATCGCAACACAATTCGTTTCAATGAAAACGAAGTCTAAATAAAGGAGAAAATGCATGTTGTTCATTTTCCTAAACAACTAAAAAAATTGTAGAATAAGACAAAATGATGACATGGCAATCCAACAGCAAGGGAAATCTTCTTCAGTTTTTGCCCAATGGGGTTGTGACAAGTGTCACCTCCAAATTCGCCAATTTGGTTATGTGGAGGTGAAATTGCCTAAGTGGTCCCAACGTGAAATTTGAAATTATTTATATTTAAATATTATTATATATTATATATAGATATTATTTATATTATATAATTTTTTATTAACTATATATATATATATAATATAGTGTAATTTAATTAAATCCTAAATCCGCATATATTTAACAATCGAATGAAATTATTTGTATTTAAATTATTATTATTTATATATTTTATTTATATTATATAGTTATTTATATATATATATATATTATATATATATATATATATATATATATATATAATTTAATTAAATCTTAAATCTGCATATATTTAACAATCCAAAGTCCAAATCTGCATATATTAGAAGGGCACATTTCCACATTAATCCAAAGTCCGAACATATTTCGTAGTACAAAATATATATGGGATGGGCAAAGGGTGAGCTTGAACCCATGGGCTCCCCCTCCCAAACTCTGTGCATTACCATTGAACCACAACAAGGTTTTGTTCAATGTTGCCCATGTTTTTATATTTAATGCATACAGCACCAACAGTGGGGGCAGAGGGAGCCAGCCCTACGGGCCAGCGCCCACCCCATGAAACCAAGCACCCAAAACTAGGAGTTAGGGGCCAGTTCTATGCGCACTTAGCGCCCATAATCACGTTTAACAACAAATTAACTCTCCATTAATGACAGATTAAGTTGGTAGAGATTTTGGAGGAAACACCAAATTCGGTGGAACTGCCAGTTTTGGCAGTGCTAACTGGAGTCTCCTCCAAATTTAGTAAGGTTTCCTAGGGACAAATTGAATGAAGCATATCTTACTCAATTTTCGACCAATTTTAAAAAATGAATAGTCAATTTTGGATAATTTCAACCTTTTGAAAACATTGGTACAGGTTTTAAAGGCAATAGAAGACTTTTACAAGTGATTTTTCCACAGGGAAATTCAGAGAAGCCTAGAGCCATCAAGGAAGGGGGTCATACCCAAAGCAGCCAGAGCCAGTTTTCATAGATCTAATAGTCATTTTTTGTTAATTTGGACATTTGAACACATTGGTGCAAGTATCAGGAGCCATAGAGTTTTGTAAACGTCATTTTTTTCACATTGAATTAATACAGAGGTTGAAGCCACAGAAGTTGGACCAAAGAGATGTAGCTTAGAAAAAGTAAACTCCTTCATTGAAACAATGTGTTAATGTGTCTCTAGTATATTGCACTGTACATGTTTGATGTTCAGTGTTTCTTTCTGAAGCTATTTTTCTCTTAAATATATTTGAAAAACTTAAAAAAATTTAACTGAATATATACGCAAGCCACTAATAAAACCTCAACGGAGAGAACAATAAGGAAACACATATTTATAAATCTATAATTATTATTAGCAAAGCAAAATTAATCATAAAAAAACAGATATTTCTCTCCTTAAAAAAATATTTTAAAAAAATCACAAATCACCGTATTTTTGCTAATTATATTTTATACTATACATAAAAACTTTTAATGTAAAAGGTAAAACAAATAATATCATATGTTTACGTCCAAATGCGTTGTATTTTGAGCGTTTTGTTATGATATAACCTTATAAAGGAATAAATAAGTTCTAATGACCTTTTCAAGGTTTGATAATTACATGAAAAAGTTGATAATTCCATTGTCTATTACCAAGATGATGAAGGTATTAATAAATTTTAATAGCTTTTATGAAGGTATTAATAAACTCCATAGCCTTTTCGTTTTCAAAAAGATCCAATATTTGGGTGCATGTTAATAAAATGTTAAGAATGTACTTTATAAAGATAAATGCTTTTTAATTTCTTTAATCCACACCTGTGCTTGTAGTTATGGTATAAAGTGTACTTTATATAAATTAATTATTTTCAATTGAGCCTTCTTTCATTTCACACGTGTATTGGGATATATATAGTATAACCACAACAATTTCTTATTAAAGGTTCATATCATTGATTTTTTGGGGAGATGTGGAGTTAATTATCAAGGTTATACTTTTAATTTTGTTTAGTTAAGTTTTATTAAATGGTTAATTATTGTTATATTATTTTATTTTATTTCTAAATCAAATATTTAAAAGAGATTATTGTTATTTTGTGTAGGTTGGTTTTTTTTCTTGTTGTATGTAATTGTTTTTATTTTTGATTAGTTGATTATGGTATATGTTTATTGATGTAGAAGTATGTTTGGTTTTGGGTAATTTTTATCAATCAAAAATAAGTTTAAGTTCAATTTATCATAAGTATTGTTACTCTCATATGTTTTAAGTTGTTGATACATTTATTATTTTAGTTATTGATACACATTGCTAGTAGTTGTTGCTATTCATGTAGTTGCATTTCATCAAAGCGATGATTGTTCTTGAGTTGTTGACACCCCAAGATCATGTATTGATACTCTTATTGCATAGAGCTACTGACACATCCTAAATTGGTAGGTGTTTAGTTGTGTTACTACAGGATAAACCTTGTTAGCCACACTGCCAGAATGAGTTACGAATTTGGTTTGTTTGCACGCTGAGAGGAGTTGAATCAATTCAATTTTGGAAGATGAAGAGCTCGATGGTCTGGGAAGCGATTTGTTTCCGTGGAATATGAAGAGGTCAGCTATGTGAGGATAAATGGCAGGAACAAGGAAATAAAAGGGACCGTTTTTCTATGTTTAGGCTTTTGCTTCTGCCTCTCGGCTCTTGGACGTTTGGCATTGGTTGGTTGCTACACGATTTTGAGAGAGCGTGATTGGTTGTTGTGTGAGTCAGGAAGGTGTCTAGTTGTTGTACGTGGTGTTGATGTGTAACAAGTTGGAAATCCAAGCGCTCTGAAGGAGTTGTTCTATAATATGAGTTTTGTTTATAACAACACATTTTGAATTAATAAAACGATATTTGAATTCCTTGTGTTTGTGCTTTGTGATTTAATCCTGAATTAATTAATTTAGTAGCCAATCTCCAATGTCCTAGGTTATATGCTCTATAGTAGCAATCTAGATTTTGTAGGTGTTGTGAGAGCTATAGAGCTTGGACTATGTCAAGTGGTATCAGAGCAAGTTTCGTTCTAGGATTTGCACCTTGGTTTTCTCTGTGTAATAGTGTACTTGTAAATCTTGTTTGGTGGTTGCAAAACATGACTGGTAAAGGTACAAATTGGGTCACAGGACCAAGAATAAGAGGAAGAAGATGAGGAGGTGCAAGAAATCGAGAGGTAGAAGAAATAAAACGAAGAATAGAAGACTCAGTTGGAGCATAGAAGAAATGGAGATATAGAGGTAGATTTTGAACCTCAAAGAAGAAATAGAAGTAGAACAACAGGTTGAGGAGAGAGACGTGTTGATTTCATACTTGAGCAATAGAGGTTGTGCAAGAGTTGAAGTTTCATGTTATGATGGAAATTTGAGAGCTGATGTACTCATCGATTGGATTGGAGAACTCAAATGATACTTCGAGTATGAAAATGTTCAGGATCTAAATCGGGTGAAATTTCCCATCACGAAGTTGAAAGGTCATGATGCATTGTGGTGGGATATGTTGTAGAAAGATAGAGTAAACAATCAACTAGAAAATATCAAGACTTGGAAGAAAATGGTCACAAAGATCAAGGAGAAACTTATGCATGTTGATTACCAGTAGATTTTGTACAGACAAGTCCAGAACCTAAGATAAAAGGAGACCTTTGTTCATGAGTACACCGAGGAGTTTTCTAGATTGTCACTTTGATCAGGTATAAAGGAATCACAATTTGAAAGAGTCACAAGGTATGTGAATGTACTAAACTACTTGATTCAAAATGAAATGAGTATGCATTATTTTTAGACTGTCGATGAAGCATGTTACATTGTCGTGAAGATGGAGGAAAAGTTGAATATGAAAACACAGTAGAAACGTAGAGGAAGAGGTTTTAGAGCCAGAGGTAAGGCAGGGACTACTAGAGGCAGGGAAAAGGAGGAAGAATCCACCAATGGTAAAGGTGTTAGAGGTCGAAATAGTGTTGGAATATGCAAAGTAAGTCTCGGAAGAGGAAAGGGAAAGCATGTAATTACTTGTTATGAGTTCCTGGAATGACAGAATTCAAGGAGAAAAGGTTAAGCCAAAACACAAGTTATACAAGTTGATGAAGCTTCTTTTGTTCGAGAAAATGTCACTGTGCTTCAACAAGAACAGGGAAAAAATTTGATGTTTCACATAGTATTGCTCAAACCTCATAACAAGATAGTGGAAGAACTGGAGCACAGAAGGAAAGTTTTCAAAATTAAATGTAAGGTCCAAGGAAAGTGTTGTAACTTGGTCATAGATGGTGGAAGCACATATAATTTAGTGTCCATTAAAGTCATGGAAAAGTTGAAACTTAATAGTTTATCCCATCCAAACCCTTACAAAGTCTCATGATTACAAAAGGGACAACAAGTGGTTGTGACTTAGCAATGCTTGTTGAATTTTCAAATTGGAAGCCTTCAGGAGTAAGAATTATGTGATGTGGTTGACATGGATGCATGCTATATATTGTTGGGAAGGTCGTGGTTGTTTGACATGCAAGTTCACCATGATGGTTGAGAAAATACATATGAGTTTAGGAAGGATGGCCAGCGATACAAGCTCACCCCAATGTTGGAAAATACAATTGTAACAACAAGAAGTTGTGGAAGTATGAGCACATGTAACAGCAAGATCATGTTGTGTTTAGCCAAGGAGTTTGTACATGAGGAACGAAAGGTGAAATTTTGTTTAGCAGTGATTCCAAACGTTGTTCCAAAGGACATTATGCTAGAGGAAGTGAAATTAGAAGCCGGGCTGACAGAAGTCAAATCCTTGTTAGATAAATTTAAGGAGATTGTTGTTGATGAACTCCCATGAGAAGTACTTGTCATCAGATTGTCTTGATTCCAAGATCGAGCTTACCAAACAAGGTGCCTTATAGGATGACTCTAGTAGAGAATGAGGAAGTAAATAACAGGTATAGGAGTTTCTTGACAAAGGACCGCCAAGAGAAAGTTTGATTCCATGTGTTATACCAACAGTATTTACTCCAAAGAAGAAAGGTGAATGGAGAATGTACATTGATTCTTGAGCCATCAATAAGATCACCATCAAGTACTAATTTCCCTTTCCAAGGATGGAGGTTATTATGGACTGTTTGATTAAGGTTGCATATTTCACCAAGATTGACATAAAGAGCAGTTATCATCAAATTTGGATCAGGAAAGGTGATGAGTGGAAGATTGATTTCAAGATGAAGGATGGATTGTTTGAAAGGTTGGCCATTCCATTTGCACTGAGTGATTCCCCTATCACATTCATGAGGCTCATGAATGATGTCTTAAAACCATTCTTGGGGAAATGTTTTGTAGTGCACTTGGATGACATTTTAATTTTCATAAAAAACAAGGAGGAGCACTTGGAGCATGTAAGGCAATTGTTGCAGTAGTTGAAGGAAGAGAATTTATTGATACACTTTAAGAAATGTGCATTCATGCAGGATGAGTTAGTGTACTTGGGATTTGTGATTTCCAAGGAAGGTTTGAAGATGGATTCTGAAAAGGTGAGGGCTATTTTGGATTGCCCAAAACCTCAATCTACTTTCGGCGTGAGGAGCTTTCATGGATTGGAAAGCTTCTACCGAAAATTCATTAGGAATTTCAGCCAGATTGTGCACCCCTTACTGAGTGCATTCAGAAGAAGAATTTTAAATGGACAGTAGTAGCAGGGATAACATTTGCAGATCTAAAAAGGAAGGTGATAGAGAAACATGTTTTGACACTTCCAACTTTTGATAAAGTATTCCAAATTGATTGTGATGCAAGTGGAACAACAATTGGAGCATTTTTTTGTCAAGAAGGCAGACCAATAACATTATTTAGTGAGATTCGTTGAATGATGCCAAGAAGAAGTATCATGTATATGACCAGGAATTTTATTCTATTGTGCAGGAATTGAAGAAGTGAATACACAATTTGTTTCCCAAGAAATGTGTCTTGTTTATTGATCACAAGGCATTACAATATATCGACAATCATGGTAAGTTGAATCAAAGGAATTCTAAATGGGTTGAATTCCTGCAAAGTTATACTTTTGTTTTGAAGCATAAGTCTAGACAATCAAACAAAGTAGAAGATGCCTTGAGTAGAAAAGTGTTGTTACTCAACACTTTGTCAATATAAGTGGTAGGTTTGGAAAGCGTGAAGGAATTGTATGCAAAAGATGTTGATTTTGGAGAAGCTTGGATAGCTTGTAAATCACCTTGGAGTGTGGACCAAACCATGTTCATGGACTACCATATCTAATGGGTTTTTATTTAAAAATCAACAATTGTGCATTCGCGAGGGTTCAATGAGGTTGAATATTATTAAGGAGTTACATGGTGGAGGCCTAGGTGGAGATTTTGGCATGGATAAGACTACAACGTTGGTTAAGGAGAGGTATTTTTGGACTAGCATCAACAAGGATGTTAGAAAGTTTGTTGAGTGTTGTAAAGTTTTCCAACCAGCCAAGGGTAGAAGTCAAAATATAGGGTTGTATACTCCATTATTGGTATCAAAAAGACCTTGGGAAGATGTGAGCATGGATTTTGTCTTAGTACTGTAAAGGACACAAAGGAAGCATGATTAATTAATGGTTGTTGTAAATAGGTTTTTGAAGATGGCACATTTCATAGCATGCAAGAGGACAAATGATGCTACTGAAGTGGTTGTTTTATTCTTCAAAGAAGTAGTGAGACTTCATGGGTTTCCAAGAACCATTACTTCAGATAGAGATACAAGATTTCTAGGTCGCTTTTGGAGGATGCCATGGAAGAATATCGGATCTAAATTATTATACAATTCAACCTATCATACTTTGATAGATGGATCGGCAAAAGTATTGAACAAGAGTCTTGGGAATTTGTTGAGAAGTTTGAGTGGTGAAAATACCAACCAGTGGGATAAGGTCTTTGCGTAGGTAGATTTTGCATACGTTAACTCAGTGAATAGATCCACTGGTAAATTCCATTTCATATTGTTTATGGGTGGTGATAGAAGGTTATTTTGGACTTGATACAATTGTCAGATTTGGGGGAAAGTAAGAGTGTTGATGCAAGAGATTTTGTAGACAACATGTTGTTGATACACGAACAAGTGAAGAAAATATTGCAGCAAAGTAATGGTAGATACAAGGAGAAAGTGTATTTGAAAAGAAGAACAAATGTTTACATTGAAGGAGAAATGGTAATGGCACATCTACAGAAATATAGATTCCTAAGGGTACTTACAACAAGTTAAAAAATAAGAAAATAAGCCCATGCAAACTTCTTCAAAAAAAATATGAAAATGCCTACAAGTTGGAGCTGCAGAGAGACTTGGATATCTCTCTAATATTAAATGTGGTTGATCTATATGAGTTTCTTGAAGGAGAAGGTAGTGAAGAGATAGGTATGCCCACTGAGTATAAGAAACAATTACCAATCAAACCTATCAAAGAATTGGAAGAAATTCTGCCACTAAGGTTAGAAAGAAGACTCGTCACAGGGAGTATCAGCAGTAATTGGTCAAGTGGAGAAATAAGGGATTTGATGATGTGTTGTAGGTGACTAAGGAAGAGCTAGCACGCCCACAAGGGACTTCAATTTCTGGAGGAAATACCACATGAGCTAGTAGCTCATATTTTCTTACCAAGGGTGTTTGATGCAACAGCATCCTTGGCCTTACGCAATCTTCATCAACCAAAAGCAATTTTTTGTTGAGTTTGTAATAATTCTTATCATTCCCATGTGTTTTAAGTTGTTGATACACCTATTATGTTAGTTGTTGATACATCTATCTAGTATTTTCTACTACTCCTGCAACTACATTTTATCAAAGAGACGATTTCTCTTGAGTTGCTAACACTCCTAGGATCACGTGTTGATATCCTACTACGTCAAGTTGCTGACACGTCCAAAATTGGTGGGTGTTTAGTTGCACTTCTATAGGACAAACCCTCCTAGATGTGCTACCAGAATGAGACATAAGTTATGAATTTGGTTTGTATGCATGCTGAGATGAGGTGAATCTATTCAATTTTGGAAGATGAAGAGGACAGTGACTTGGGAAGCGATTTATTTCAGTGGAATAAGAAGAGGTCATCAGCATGAGGATAAATGGTGGGAACAAGGAAGGAAAAGGGACTTTTTCCACATTCAGGAATTTTCTTCTACTTGTTGACTCCTAGAAGTTTGGTTGTTGGACTACTAGCGTTGGTCAGTTGCTACATGATTTTTAGATATCGTGACTAGTTGTTGTGAGAATTGGGAAGGTGTATACTTGTTGTGTAACAGCTTAGGAAATTCAAGTTCTATGAGGGAGTTGTTTTGTATTCTGAGGTTTGTTTGTAACAACACATTTTGAAATAATAAAAATATGTGTGAATCCCTTCCTATGTCCATGCTCTAAGATTTAATCCTGAACTAATTGATTTAGTAGCCAAACTCCAACGGCCTAGTTTGTGTACTCTGTAACAGCAATCCATATTTTGTAGGCGTTGTAAGAGCTATATACCCTGGACTGTGTCATTTCAATTGTTATAATGTTTTAAAGTTGTATTATGGTATGTCATTTCTCAATAGTTTGTGTTAAAATTTAAGTTAAGTTCAAGATCAAACAAAGTGGTTATTTCTTTAGCTTTGGTTTAGGTGATATCAATGGTTATCAACATTTTCAATTAAAGTAAAATGGTTGTACATTTTGGCAATCACAAATCTCTGTCCGGTTTGAACTTTTGACATAGATTAAAGCATTTCTTGTGTGTGTGTGTGTATTAGTTTTTTTAAAGTAAAATTTCCATTTAAGTTTTGGTTTTCCCTCGTCTGTCACTAGGGAAACCATATATGTGGAAAAACCATGATTGCTTTAACATCCAAACATAATGTTTGTGACAGTTCAACAACAAAGTAAATAATCTATACAAATGACCTAAACATCAAGTTTTATTAACTATCTAACAAAATGAAAAATAATAGAAAAACTAATAAAATAAAAAATTAAATTGAACAAAACATGTCATTTAGATTAAATAACCTCCTTGTTGTTGTCGAGACAACATCCAGGGTCTGGCGGGAGTCCAAGACAATCTTCAATACATCCAAGATGTGTAACAACCCTAGTGAAAATTCCATGTAATAAAGGTTAATAAAGGAAAAATAAGACCACGGTTAAGGGACACTTATTCCAAGTTGAATGTTGGGCAAAGTTATCCTAATGGGCATCACTGGATGTGTTTATGGCTAAAGGAAATTAGTAAAGGCAAAGGAAAAGGCATTAAAAGGAAAAAAGGCATTTTTGGCACACTTATTTATAAAAATAAAGGAAAATAGGAGAAAAGTAAGGTGAAAGGTCACATGTTGCATGTGACGAGGAAATTGAAGAAAGTAGAGGC
Organism: Pinus taeda; assembly: GCA_000404065.3. Lineage (NCBI taxonomy): Eukaryota > Viridiplantae > Streptophyta > Pinopsida > Pinales > Pinaceae > Pinus > Pinus taeda. Next base: position 171,291 of record APFE030794595.1, on the reverse strand, counting down.
CTCATTGATAGAAAGGTTTCTGAGGATCGCTTTGTAGGTTTTGGTCAGTGTAAGTTTACTTAATTCAGTTTTAGAGCTCTCTCATATTCTCTCGCTTTCTCACTCTTCGACACTTAGCGTTTTCTTGGAGCACTCTAGCTTTGGAGCAAGGAAGGAAAAACAAGCAAAGAAAAGGAAGGAAATCAAGGTTCAAGCAAGAAAGAGTAGGATCAAGAAGCTTCAGCAGGAATAATTGCAGGTAACATATTGAATGTGTGATTTCCTAGTTGGTTTTGATATGCATGGATTTTCATGTTGGTGTATGGTTCTCTTGATGTCGTTGGAATGGTTTTGTCGAGTTATGACAATGGTTTTTAGCCTAGCCTTACCTTTTTTCAGATGCCATGGTGTGTTGGGATGTTAATCTCGATTTCGAGTGATGGATTTCGGAATCCAGGGCAGAGGTGGTCTCAAGGTTCATTCCCAAAGCCTAGGAATCCCTTGACCAGTTTTAGCGAGATACATGTTAAAGCTTGAGGGAGGTGTCTCGGTTTAGGGCCTAGTGATTCGGGATTGGATAGCGGCAAAGCCTGAGAGACAAGGAGATGGAAAATTCCTCAAGGATAGTGATGGATTCCATATGGCATTCCAAGTTCGGTTTGGTTTTGTGATCAGAGCATCGGTTTTACTGTGACCACAGATTAGTGAGGGTGGAGGTGGTTTAACCTCTAGATACCCTTGGTTGTTTTTGGATTGGTTTTTCCATGAGATCCCACATTCGTGCTTGGAATATGGCACGGGGGTGGACTGGCTGAAAGAAAGATTTGGTTCAGCCCTATCTACAATCGAGTGATATGTGGAAGTCCCGAACCTCGTCGCATTTTCCTATGTTTAATAAAAGCTAAGTTCTCTTGATTTTTTACTTATATATATGTGTATTCAATGGTTGTTATCTCAATGTTATTTTAATGGTTATATGTTGGTTATAAGAATGATTAAGTGACTCGTTCATGTCATGGTTATTTCATGTATTTACTCATAATTATTAAAATGATGGATGCAAGACTTAATTGATGTCATAACAGTTCAAATGAGAATGTGATGATCCTTCTTGTCATGTCTCATAAGAGTTTTAAGTCATTCATGCTCTGTCGTGTATCCTAGACCTGTAGATTGCACGGATGCTAAGTGTTTGACAAAATGTCAATCCCGGTTGGGGATGGTCAGGCCCAGTCCTGGAGTTAGTTTTTGGTTTATTAGTGTTTTCATCATGTGTTTAATGGGTTCTGAAAGTTACAGCAAGTTTTGAGTAGTGGATGGAATTTTGGGCTTGAAAAGTGCCTTAAATCTCGCGGACTCTGGCACAGGTCTGGTGGAAATAGTCCCTAGACGCAAGCATGCAGGCTTTTCGGAGCTTTCAAAGCCCTTTGGACATTGGAATACCCATAGCATGGAAGCATCCATAGGTTTAATAGCTTAAAAACTTAGTGGGACCTAGGGGCATGATACTTGTGTGGTTCAAATGACTCCCGAGAGTGTTGTCCCTGGTGTGGTAGGTATTTTTGATGTGTTTCCATCGATTCCACTTCCTTAAGGACACCTAGGAGGTTGATTCATATCACAGTAGCCTATTGTCACATGTTTACCTGGGTTCGATAGTTACTAGGGTAGTTATGGGAAGAGGGTGTTACAGAGTGGTATCGAAGCAAAGTTGCACTCTCTTTGGGTCATGTTTGACACCACAAAATTGTATTAGAGCATGGTTCACCCCTCGGACTGGATGGGCAGTGTGTTAGTAATGAATTCATGTCGATAGAATATGTGTTGCTTATGCTTGTAGTTCATGTGCGTGTTGCATTTACATGGTGTTGATCATGGTTGTAGTGATGTCGCCATGTGAAGGTTGACGGTGTTGTTGTGGGATGTGTCATCATGAGTCTATGGTTGTATATGCATTTGTTATGCATGTATGGTAGGTTGGACATGCATTGTGAGGTCATTGTATGCAATTAGGTCATCATGATGTTGTTGGTTATTATGATAATGATGTGTTAGCTGAGATAGAGCAAGAGATGCAAATCATTAAAGTGAAGTTGCAACATTTGACCTCGAGGCAAGAGCATGTCGTCATACAAGTTTGGATGTTGGGCATGTAGGTATGTTAGTTAATGGATTTTTATATGCATTAAGGTTGTATACATGTATATTGATGTTAAGGTTACATACATGATAGATGCTAGTTGATTAGTGTATTCATATGCAAATGCATTAGATAGTCATGAGTGGTACTGACATGTGGTTGTATGCATTTCTCTTATTGTTTTATGTTAGATAACTTGATGATTATGTTATATGTTGTTGATGAGTATGTTATATGTTAACTTTTTTTTGTTATATGATAGTTAGCTTGATGATTAGGTTATATGTTGTTGATGAGTATGTTATAGGTTAACTTGTTGTTGTTATATGCTAGTAACTTGATGATTAGGGTTATTACATTAAGATCTTGATGTCATATGTATCATGCTAAATTGGATTAGCCTATGCAGATGGTTAGGGTTATGACATTCAAGTATGAGTCAACTTATTTGTGACATTGTGTTGTACTAATCTAGATTGATCGTACATATGTGATTGTTATGCAGAAATGACAAATGTTTATGAGTTTATGATGTGAACATGTTAGCTAGTGACCATTATGGATATCATGACCTTATTTATTTTTGAGTTGATATGTCGTAAAGTTATATCATGCTAACCTAGATTGATTGTGCAGGCAAGATAGATTCCCCTGAGGTACATTAAGGTATGGGCTTGTTTATGTCATCTATTTTGTGCTTGAATGTTTGATTGTGTCGTTTAAAGTGTTGATGTCTATTATATCACCTATCTATTGCCTGAATGTTTGATTACTTGCACGATATGAGTATGTGTCTGTAAGATTCCCTGAATGAGTGATCTTGTTTTAAGCTGATTGTACTAACACATATGTGTTGAGATAGTTGACATGTACTTGAGTGTAATAGGTGAGAGTTGTAGTATTATGTCTAATGACAATGAATTATGACATGATTGCTAGTCTTGGTAAAGGTTGATTTCAAATTGATAGACATGATTGTCTTGATAACTGGAACATGTGTTTAAGATGTGTAAACAATGCACGAAACATGCTTGGTATTAACATGACAAGGTAATAGTTGATGTGTTTATATAACTTACAGTTGGGTGATGTGAGTGCATAGTAACGCTCAATTGCAACCAGGAAAAGGTCTAAGAAAGGAATCAGACAAGAATTATTCTAGATATGTTTGGAAATCCTAATTCCAAACATTGAGTGCTTTGCATACAGGAATTCTTCTTAAATTTAATCTTATCTAACATTGTGAGGATATGTGCTAGATTCATCAACTTGTATTTTACAAGCATATTACATAATCTCTAGTTACAGGAGGATTTTTCAAGGGAATTGGAGTCCCTTGAGAGACGGCGTGGTTGTGCAGAGTGTAGAAATTTTGAATAATTTAACACATATTCAATGGAGATTATCCTGATCATGTACTATTGCGGAAAACATACACAATACATAAGCTCCTCTACGTTGATCATCAATATAGCAGCATCAATAACAATAAAACATCAAGAGCATTCACACATTAACACAGTATGTATCCCAGGGAAAGCATCTCGCTAAAAACCCCAACTATCTGTATATTAATGATTGAGTCATGTAACATTACACAGCATAATACTTCTCACAAGTATCTCCCCCTCTGTTACACACAATACAGCTCAGATCTGAATCTCCAAATCTCTTCCGCTGCTTGCCTGCCTCCACTGCGCAATCCTGCATGAGAATACTGATGAATGAATGATCCAAATTCGTATTTCCCTTGGATATACCATGCAATCCTCATTAGCATTACTCAATCCCTCTGATTGTGCAAATCATCATGCACAGCTATAGTCACAACTGATAGCAATCTGATCCTCTAACACCTGTCCCTGCTGAACTGAACATGCACTGACATGCAACTGAGTTAACTGATGTATTCTATAGTTGCATTATGAGTTAATAACTTGTGAATTAATTAAAACTAATTCACCCAACCCATCTCTAGTCTATTTGCCAGTTAGACTAAATACAACCAGTTTAACAAAGCTAAACTGAACACAACTCCATCAACTGCACCTCCAGTCCACTAAACTCAACTCACTTGAGTTCTAACTGAAGTCCTGCATGCAAATATTAGTCATCCCATAGGTAACCACGTATTTCCTTCCGGGATCTGCATGTACCACATCCGTAGCTCATCCTGAAGTGCTCCAAGAGAATAAGACAAAGTTTATAGTCTAAATATTATTATGAGCTAATAATATTTGACTGTTCTATATTTAGACTGAGCAATCACTCCGCTGTGATATAAAAATAGAAGTCCATCTATTTTTCCCAACTTGACCATTCATCCATAAACAACAACCTGCAATCCATAGACATGATCCATATGTCTAAAAATAGACATAGTCTAAAAATAGACTTGCGCCAAAAATAGCCTGCGGGCCCACTTAGTGAAGGCGACTCTTTTCACTAAGCTCCATCATCTTGTTGCAATCTCAACACACAGGGGGTTTTAGGGGCGCAGGTAACCCCATTCTATGGGGTTCGGGGCAGCGCCTTGAAAAATTTTGGTTTTAGAACCTATGTTAGGTTGGGCAGGCCCACCTATTGTTTTGTGCATGATTTTTGCACATATTTTTGGAAACTATGGTTTTTGGTCCATGGTATTGGATGCTTCGGCATGTATAAATATGTATTATAACATTGAAAGGAAAATATTGAAAAATCATGCTGGTAGTCCCAGTTTTGGGATCCAGGGGAAAATCTTTGTGTATATGTGTTTTATGTGTTATGCTCTTGCATTGTTTATTTTCTGTGCTTAAGAATTCATATGCAAGTAAATTCTGTATGGGGTTAAAACCTACAATACACTTGGAACAAAACCAAAGAAGAAGTCTATGTCAAATCACAGGTAATTCAAGATAAAATCAAAAAGATTTTTGACAAAAAGACCAAAGATGATGATTTTTACATAGGTGATAAAGTTCTCAAATGGGATTATAGAAGAGAAGAGAAGGGTAAACATGGAAAATTTGATTTCCTATAGCAAGGCCCTTATATCATTTATGGTTACAGAGGTAACAATGCATTTTTCTTGAGACATTTAGATGGAACAAATCTACCAGGAGGACCAGTCAATGGTAGAATGCTGAAGCACTACTTATCCACAGATTAACAGTAGTCCATTTTAATTTGCTCATTGTATATAACATTGCAGAGTTTAGATTGGATTGGATGATACTTTTTTGATGTTGAAGCCCAAAGAGAAGGCCCTGAGCTTTGAAAGATGTACTATTAAATGTATGAATAAATAGGAATCATAAAGGAGCAAGTCATGAGGTAACTACAGTCAAAGATTCAAAGGATACTGATCTTAAAGTTCTTGACATTTCACCATGAAAAGTCATCCCCATGTGGAGCCACTGTTAGGGTTCTATAATGATAGGATTAATTTTGAATTGGCTATGGTTAGTCTTGTAATATTGTATATAATTTTTCTTTCAGCAAAATGTTTTCCATATTAAAATTTGAAAAATGTAAAGAGGGTATGTCCTAAAATAATAATCAAAGGACAAAAAGAAAGAAAAAAGATCAAAAAAGTAAAAAAATATGAACCCCAAAAAGAGATAAAATAGATCATGAAAGTGTGCAAATTCAAATGCCACTCTTTTTGCTTTACTTTGTAAAATAAGATTGTGTCCATCTTGTCAAAAATTCCACAATCCATGATGGTCAAATAGCTTAAACTTGACTTATTCATGCTTTAAATTTCATGTTGATAGATAGAGAATAAAGATTTAGCCAAATCGTTTAACCTTGGCAGATCAGTAGTTAGGTAGAGAAATAAGAATGAGCTCATCAATTTAATTTGAGCCATTGGAAGTTATAAGGTTAGAAATAGATAGTTTTCTTGTCAGAAGAAAAATAAATAAAGGGTCAGCAAGCTCAAATGCACCCATTAAAATGAAGAGAAAATGTTAGAGTAAATAAAGGGTATGTAGAAGAAATGTTGCAAATGCACAAGGTTGCTAAGTCAAAAGCACATTTATCATGCTTGATCCTATGTTTCATGTGCAGGAGGAATGGTTAGAAAAGAAAGGATATTCACCAAACTTGTTTACTAATTTTCCCTCATTTCACTACACCGCCACATACTTATTTGCTAAATTTCCCCCATTATCCCTTCATTACCATATAAATACCCTTTTCGCCTCATTTTGACCTTTACCCCTTGGTTTCACACATTTCGCTATATATTTCCCTTCAAAATTCACCCCCCTTCCCAAAACCCCTTTCCTTAGTGTGAAACCCATTCCCCATTATAAATATCACTTTCCCCTTTATTAATTTCCCTTTCCCCCTCAAAAACCCACAAAAACCCTTTATCCCAAGTTTTCCCTAAAAAACCCACTCTATAAATCCCCCACATTAATATTCCCCGATAACTTTTTTGACCCACCAACACTAGGTGCAATTAAAAAACCCTGCCACATAACCCATGGTCCCACATTATTACCCGCTGCTTATATTAAAAAAAAAAAGCCCGACATTATGCACTAATTAATTACATTTCTTTGTAATTAAACCTCGAGCCCCGATGACCATTGTCCCGACTTCATCCGTGCAACAAAACTGTGTGATATCCCTCCAATCTCCTACCCCTAGATCCAACGGTCTACAACCATATCGCATAGATTCATTGTTGGACCGATAACAGCCTGAGAGCACATGAGATTTGTGGTTTTGGCTGAGCGCTCTTTGGCTACATGACGGTACCATGTTACATCATGTGCTCGCGAAAAATACCGCTCGCCATCCAAAAGTGGTGCGATGGTGCACAAAACTACCTCCCCGCCTAAACCGAAAACTGCCCACTGTTCATTTTATAATTTCCACGCCAAAATGTGACCATTATCGATTAAAAGGCCAAAAAATCCCCAAATTTCTCTTTTCGCTTGTTTTTCACTGCAAACCTCTAATAAGCTATTTACGACACCCTGAGCCTCTGAGTGAACAATTCAGCCATTTTTATCACCCCAAGACACTGCAGATACCCAATTGAGGTAGCCAGTTGATAGTTGAAGCCTCAATACCTTCTGTAATTACCATAGAACCTAGTTTGCATGCCAAATCGTCAATTTCCAGGTATCCTTGGAAAAAACCAGAACGACCCTTGAATTTGAAAATGCACAGTATAATTGAATGGTTAATTAATTGAATTAATTAAAGAAACCTTCCTAAATTTGGAGAGAAACTTATTTGTACATCCCAATCCATTTTACAGACTATGTTGTACCAGAGCTTCTAAACCTCACTCTTGAAACCACTAAAAGCCTAATTCAATTCAATAAACCCAATTATGGCTTCCCAAACCTCTCTGGACATGAGACCTCTTCAAACCCCTCACCTGGACATTGACCATCTTGCCTTAGCAAACCGATACTTTCAAATTAAGGACACTACTTCCCTTACCTACCTTCTAAAGCTCCACTGCTAGAGTAGGGACAAATTTCTAAACCAGAACGATGATATTCACCTTTGGGAGTCCAACTTGCCTAAGTATTTGTTCCCAGAAGTACACCCATTCCTAGAAATCAATCACTTCTACCAAGCTTGCTACATTCCCTGTCAAAGAGCCATTGTCACCCCTAACCAACAAGTTTTATTTACCATCACTGTAGAATCCATTAACCAAATGTTGCAGGTCCAATCAAGCCGAAATGAGACCTCACTTTCTATTGAAGGCTTGCGTGACCTATATACCAAGTTAGACCTTCCTAGGATAGCCCAAATTTTTCAAACTTTCATCATAGAGGAGTATCATACTCCTACAGAAACTCCTCCATATGCTACCACCATTTTTTCTGAGAGAGGAAGACAAATAATAACCATGCTCTCCTGCATTTTAGGCTACACCTCTGATGAGCATGTGGATGAGGTTGTCCTGGCTTTACTTTCTATCTTTTGCCTAGGAAAGCCTCCTGCTATAATGTATAACTATGCTCAATTCATAGTAGACAAAATTCATGAGCAGTTCGTCAGGGTAACGACCGAGAAAGTTTTCAAATATTCTTCAATCTTATTTCATATGTTTTTGTACTATCAGTCAGATAAATTTCCTATTAGCATCCAAAAGTTAGACACCATTGATCCAAAAATTCTCCGCCATTTTTTCCTACAAAGGCTTCATTGATTCATTTGTCCATCAAGTTATGAATATGCTAACTAGTAGCCATCAACCCAGAATTAGTCAAGAGATGAAAGGGTCTTATAGTTGGAAAAGAACAATAAAGTGGGAGACTAGTATCTATACCAACACCAAACAAAGATAAGAATTTATGGATGCCAACTTTCCCCTTACAAACTGCCCAAATACCTCCCCATGAGGATATTTGCACTAGAATAATTTAGGCATATTATAAACTCTGATGAAGTAAATTTCCTATCAGTTAAGAAGAAGGCTCAATTCAAAATGAAAAATCAATTGGGCCCCTTCATTTGCAATACTAGGGAGGCTAGATCAGAGGTAGATAAAATTTTGCAACAGATGAAATTCAAGAACAGTTTTATGTGGCAGTATGACCCTCATGGAGTCATAAATAAGCTAAGGCTCAAGGTCAAATTGGGTCCTTTCATACATCATTCTAGGCCAGAAATAGAGAGGTTTTCCAACCAATCAGAATGGTTGGAAAACACTTTGATAGACATGGACAGTACTGTAGTTGATGTAGAGAATACATTAATTGATGTAGAAAAGTAGATTGATACAAGTTCCTTCCTATTGGTTCTAGACCTAGGAGAACCAATGAATATTCCTCCTCTTTTAAAGACTCTAGAAAATGAAGACAAAAATGCGAAGAGAACCAAGGAAGAAGGTTCTATTTTAGCCATGGAAACTATAGATGAACAATTTGAGATCAGTTACAGGAAGAGACCCAAGCTTAATCCTGTAACTGAACAGGAAGACACCATTGACTCAGTGGAAATCACTGACACTGACACAATGGTGGAAAGAAGCAAAAGCCTATCAGCTTCAGGAGAAACACACCATCCCTCTAGCTCAAATACCCAACTTATTGAGAGACAGGTCAGCGTTGAGGTCTCTTCATTCACCAGGCCTATGGATAAAGAGAAGGATATCAAAGATAGGTACAAAGAAATTAAGTTGAGAAATGAGAAATTGAAGAATGAGACTTATGCCCAATATTTCAAGTAGACATATACAAATCAAAACATATTAATGTCAACCTTTGACATTAAAACAGGTAAAATGCAGATGACATTCACGAAACCTACAGTCCAGCAGCCAAGATCATTAGCATACTATAGGAAAGTAGATTTTGAGGTTTTGGCTAGGGATGTTCATCCTTGACCAAATTGAGTTCCACAAGTAGGTAGGTGAGATGATCTATTTCACCTTGATAGGTAAAGCTATGACTAAACATAAACTTCAAAGAACATTAGATAATATCACTGCACAATGCAAGCTGAAAAGGGCCTCCTCACAGGCCAAAGATAACATAATCAAGTCACTAAAAGACTTGGCTTGGACATGATCCCAATGATATCAAGGCTGCTGAGAAGTTGATACAGAAAAATAATGAGGAGATTGTTGCTCTCAAAAAACAACTGAAATTGCCTCATTTATATCATCCACAGACAAAAGAGGTCTTAGAAAGCCAAACACATCACGAGGAAATGATGGATCTTGTTTTACAACTTAATGACCAATTGAAAGAAATGGAGAAGGAATTGGACAACTTAATACAACTGAAACATGCTAGCCTTGAGACTTCCACTGCCACTGTGATTCCAACAATAACTACAGTAGTACCAGCCACCTTGGTAGCTTCATTGGCTCCTACAGCTCCAATGGCTACAACACTTCCAGCTACAACATCATCTACATCAGCAACAAGTTCGACATGAGCAGCAACCCAGCCAGGTGATGAGGCAAGCAAGCTCGTCAAAGCAATGGAGGACATGTCCATTCAGATCACAAAGATAAAAAAGCTTAACGAAAAGGTAACAAGTCTAAAGAATGATAATAAACTTGCATAGATTATGCACAAGGAAGAAGTTCAGAAGTCAACCAAGTTGACTGAAAGGATGAAGAGCTTGGAGAAGGAATTGACATTAAACGAGTCACTTGGCCAAGCCAAGGAATAGTTATGGGCCAATATCATTGACTCTATCAATTATATTTGGCCATCCTTTCAAGTCATCTTTGAACAAAGTGACTTGGTTAAAGAGGTTAGAAAACCCATACAAAGAGTTAATATAGAACTGGGAGATATGCCAGAGGAAGCCACTAGAATAATTCATTTTCTTAACTCTAAAAATAAATACGAGTTGCAGGAACTGGACATACTTGACAGGATTGGAACCATACTAGAAGTAAAAAAGGTGCTCACTAAGAGGAATTTGATGATGAACCTTGAAGATAAATGCCAAACCATGGAATTGGCTATAGACAGGTTCATGGTTAAGTTTGATATTTTGAGGCAAAAAGGTTTGCCAAATCCCTTGGTGATAAATGACAAATTGATGCCACAGGAAGACTACAAAAAAAGGATAAGAGAGGTGGTAAGGGATTAGGTAAATACTTCCTCTATGAAGGGGATGCCTACTGGAAATGTGCTTTATTAGACATTTGAGAACCTGTTTTACCTTCAGCATGAGGTAAAACACCTTTTTGTGAACAAACCCATTTTTGCTAAGTATACAGAAGCAGATGAGATTTACAGGAAAATGGTAAATATCAAATTACTAGATGTCGATATGTGGGAGAAGTTAATGACTTGCTATAAAAATGCACAGTCAAAATGTAAAAATGAACAGTCAAAATGAAAAAGCACAGTAAAAAAACAATAATAGGCCAGCCAGATGAAAGTGTATCAGGTAAAGTGTATCAGTTGAGAAAGGGCAAAGTAAAAGGAACAGTCAACGTGAAGACCAATAGCAAGGCAGAGAATAAATAGAAAAATATCAGAGCATAAAGACAACACAACCAAATAAATAGGGACAACATACAACAGCTAAACATCTGTCTATATCTTCTTGCATGAAAATATTTCTTTCTCCTAGATTAATTCCCAAGACATTTTGAGATATTTTCTAAACTATTTTTGTATAAATACTTCATAATTCAAAGTATTGAGTGTGGATTGCTAGACATTTGTAGAGTTGTATTGATTAGAAACCTGAGGGTTATTGTACCAATTTTTCAAGTCAGTAGACTGGACTAAGTAATAAAGAGATTTCATTATAGGATTCATGTGTTGAGCTATTACTGTGAAGTATTTTCTTTGTCAAATTTTTTATTTTCTTATGTATCTCACAAACTTATATGTTATCTAAAGTGAATGAATCAACTGGAAATTTATTTCAGAATTTGTTTAAGTACACTCTATCTTGAACAGTTAATCATTTCTATGTTTTCTTCTAATATCCAGAATTGAGAATCCTTAATTGCTCTCCCATCCCAGTTGACCTCCTTCACTTCCTTCATAACCAAGTCTAAGGAACCATTAATTTCTCCCTTGATCCGATTGAAAACCACTTCACCATCCCAACCTTAAGATCTGAAATAACCCAGCTAACTTGCCCTGTAGACACTATTTTTAGAACTTGATCTAGTCATGTTTGCTTGACACTTGACCCCATAGCCCAATGGTAAAAGGCACCCCTCTATCCATCTAAGTAAGTGATCCCACCACCAAATCAAAATTAAAACCCAATTACAAACATAAATAGCCTAAAATCAATTAACTAAACAAAGTTAAATCATAAAGAGAGAGCCCTCTCTAAGCATTAGGAAGGCTATATCCTAATCTCCAAAGTAGGTTTGTGGTTACCTATATCATTTATTTCCTAATAACTCTAGAGAAATTTTGGAGTGATAACAGGGGGAACGCCTCTTCCAGTCACAGATGTGGGTGAAGGGTTCTCCGCTGCAATTCATTGTCGACATTGGGAACCAAAAGAGCCTCATTTCAATAGAAGTCATGAAGTAGTTAGGCCTAAATACTACAACACATCCACAGTTGTACACCATCAGGTGGATTAACCAAGGACGAGATATTCACGTCAACTAACAGTGTCGCCTTCCCTACAACATCAAGCCCTTCATGGATGAGGTATTGTGTGACGTTTCTCTTCTTGAAGTTTTTGATGTATTGTTAGGACAACCATACTTGTGAAAGCGACATGTTGTATATGAGTCTAGACCTCGCTCTATGATTATTACTTTGGCTAATAAGTTGTACATGATATTGGAGGTAGCCCTACCTACTGCCATCTCTTTGATCACTGCAAAGAAATGTAGTAATATCATTTCCCAGACCAGGAAATTCATTTTCCTTATGATTCGCCCCCAAGGCAAGAAGAAGGTTATGGCCATGGCTTTCAGGTAGGGATCCTTTTCACAATAGCAATAGATGGACAAGGTCATGGAGGAGTATAGGGATATTTTTGCCTTACCCACATGGGTACATCTGCACTGTCAGGTCAAGCATTCCATTGATCTAACCCCAGGCACGCCGCTTCCTAATGGACCGATCTATCGACGCTATGTTCTAGAGAATGATAAGATCAAGAGGAAAATTCAGGACATACTGCAGAAATGGCACATCAGGCCAAGCTCATCACCCTGTGGGAGCCCGATTATATTGGTACAAAAGAAGGATGGGGCCTAAAGGTTTTGTATTGACTATCGGGTGCTGAAAAGGATCACCGTTAGGAATAGGTACCCAATCCTACGGATTGATGACCTTCTGGACCAGCTCAAGGGGCCAAATATTTTAGCAAGATTGACTTGAAGTCAGGTTAGCACCAAGTGCCTATCGAACCCTCCGATGCATGGAAGACTGCCTTCAAATCCAAGGAGGACCTTTCTGAATGGTTGGTCATGCTGCTCAGATTGACGAACGCCCATGCAACCTTCATGAGACTGATGGATGACATCTTGCAACCCTTCACCAATGCAATCATGGTGGTGTATTTATATGAAATATTCATCTTCAGCCAGAGTTGGAAAGAGCACCTCCACCATATTCGACAGGTCTTCCAAACCCTTCGACAACACAAGATGTGTGATAACTTGGAGAAACACCCCTTTGGCCTGACCCAGGTTCAATATCTGGGGTACATCATTGATGAGTAGGGTGTACATGTGGACCCATCCAAGATACAAGTCATTTGGGATTGGCCAGCCCTAACCACTCTAACAGAGCTTCGCAACTTTTTAGGTCTTGCCAATTTATACCATAGGTTCGTGTTTGGGTTCTGCCATATCACTTGGCCTTTAAGTCAAGTCACCAAGGGCGGAGCAAAACAAAATTTCTTTTTTTTCAGAAACCCAACAACGAGCATTCTTCGAATTGAAGAATCGCCTCTGTTCTGCACTTGTCCTCACATTACCATACTTGCAACAACCATTTGAGATTGAGGCAGATGCTTCCAACTATGCTATTGGTATGGTTCTTACTCAAAATGGGCATCCAATGGCTTACCACAGTGAGATACTTTCAGACACTTCTTGAAGGTACCCCACTTACAACAAAGAAATATATTCCATTGTGCAGGCTTGTCATCAATGGACGCATTAAATTATGGGGAAGGAAACGGTCATACACATAGACCACAAGCCTCTACAGTTCATATAGACACAAGGGAAGTTGCAAAATGATCGCCATCAGAAATGGTCCACCTATCTGCAACAGTTACATTTCAACATTAAGTATAAGAAGTGCAACACCAATAATGTCGTTGATTGCCTTAGCTAACCACTGGTCATGTCGCTAATCACTGTGCTCGACTCCTGTGGACACGAGACATCAGGGTGGGCACATATTTACAAGAGTGATCCAAAATTCAGTAGCATATACTAGACACTCCTGGAAGGGAAGCATGTTCCAAATTTTCACCTTCAGGATGCACTATTATGCCACTTGGGACACATATGTGTTCCTTTAAGTGAGCATGCCAAGATGATTTGGGAGGCACATTACAGTCGGGTTGCTGGACATTCCCGAAAAGAGAAAATAGTGGCATTATTGCAGAAGTAATTTTATTGGTCGAAACTTCATTAGGATGTTGGGAAGTACATTAGATCTTGCACTACCTATGTCATTTCCAAACCAACTATCAATAAGAAAGTCGTGTATACTCCTCTACCTACTCCTAGTCAACCTTGGGAATCTATCTCCATGGATTATACGTTGTGCCTTCCTTATACTAGGCATGACAACGATTGTGTTTTTGTGGTCGTAGACATATTCTCTTAGATGGCCATCATGGCGGCCTGCAAGAAGACTATCACAACATAGGCCACTACTAAGCTCTTGTTTGAGAGAGTGTGGGTACATTGGGATCCCACAATCCATTATCTTAGATCCAGACAATAGTCTCCTGAGTGCATTTTGGTCAAGTCTCTGGTCAATGCTAGATACAAAAATTACTAAGTCCACGACTTTCCATCCTCAAATTGATGGCCAAACAAAGGCTGTCAGCAGGATGATTGCACACATTCTGCGCATGTACAACTTGAAGCATCCACACACATGGGATGAAAGTCTCCCCTATGTCCAACATAACTACAATAGAACTCTTCACAGGTCAACAGGCCATCGACCCTTTCAGGTAGGGCTGGGATTTCAGCCATTATGCCCCATTGGTGTGGCCATATCATTTGCAACCACTCAGGTAGATTCGACTCACGTGCAATCCGAAGTTGAAAGGGCTAATAACTTCATTAAGTTCACTCAACACATCTCCCAACAATTCCTTGATATATTGGATAGAGCCACTGCTAAGTATAAGCAACGCCATGATCAGCATCGAGTGCCTCACAAGTTATAGGTGGGTGACAAAGCTTGGCTTCATTTGCAGAAGGAGTGCCTTGTTGGACCCCACCGAAAGATTCGCCTGCTCTGATATGGGTCATACACCATCACCAAGGCCATCGATGACAATGCCTTCAATCTCAACATCCCACCATTCCTTGGTATGCACCCAATGTTCAATGTAGATTGCCTTCAACCATACTTTCCACCATTGTTGGACACATCTGACATTGAAGAACAACTCACACCAACAGAGCTCAACTCAGACTACATGGAATAGGCCACAACTCATCAAATCATGGCCACACAGTTCAAGAACACTCAACAAGAGAGAATACATCTATATCAAGTTGTCAAAGAAGGCCAACTCCTTCACCAGGGCAAGTGCTTCACTAGGGACCAGGTTCAACAGAAATTTCCTCACCTCATGGAGGCTTTGCATGCAATGGGGAACATTGCTTCCTAAGGGGGGAGGAATGATCCAGGTGGATATTGGTGGCAACCCACCTATTCTAGCTAGACACCCAATCAGTTTCATATGTTTCCTTAATTGTAGCACAATTTACTATTTTTACTATTTTTTCGGGTCCTAAACTTTCAGAGCTGTTTTGAGGCCCTAAACAACGTTTTTTTGGAAAACTTGCTTGGTGATTTTGAGGGTAGTCATGTTAATGAACGTAGTGCTCGAAGAGATCCTACCAACGAGGTATCAGATGTGTCAAACAAAGCTAATATGACCAAGTTATGACCCCAGGAAGTTGGTTGCCCAAGTAACCCCAACAAGGCCCATAAACTCTTGGTGGTACATCTCCTTGGGTTAGGGTTTTGGTTGTTTAGGGTTTTCTCTTATTGTTCAATAATAAAAGGGCCCTTGAGCCTCATTGTAACTGAGTTCAGAGGCATGTAGCCACCACATCTCTTCTCAGAGATAAGCTACCATCACCCGAGCTATCTTATTTCCATTCTGTTTGTAAGCATAGTTCATTTTTTTTTCTATTAATGAAATGAAGTGTTTTTTTGCTACTTCTTTATGTTTATGATTATATCTGTAAGTTGTTTCATTCATGTTTAAGTTCAGATCACCTATCTACCTACACAATCAAAATCAATGTTAAACACGTCTTCACTATTCTCTATAGTGAGAGTTTTCTCCGCTTCTTCTTTCTTCTTTGCCTCTTCAACTACATTGAGACTATATTCCATTGTTATGTTGTTAGTGGGTATTCTCATAAAAAACTCATGAATCACTTTATCCTCTTCTTTATCATCAATTATTGCTAGATTGTGCACTGCTTCATGAGAAATTCAAACTATTACATCATAACTTGTTACTACAATTATAGCTTCAACCTTCAATTCTTCATTAAACATAACACTTTCCATATTTCCACAATCAGTCCTTGTTTCAAAAAAGAGACCACAAATTTCATCAACATAATTTTCGTCCACTTTGTGGTGAGATATATGAGCATGCATGTGCTCGTTAACAATTTCAACTTCACCAAATTCATCATTTGTTGCTTGATTCATGAGAGATGCACTTTCATCTCTACAAACCATTACTTCATATGAAAAATTGTCTTTGCTATTCTAAAACTTAAATGCCTCAAACTTTGATGCAAATATGTCATCATCGACTACAATCATACCAACTAGATCACAAATGTTATTTACTTCTTTTTTGGAAGCTTCACCATCATCAACAAGGTCTATTGTTGGATTCACAATTCAATTTGTAGTCACCACCATCCACATGTGTCTTGTCATAATGGGATTCACCATCCACATTATAGTGGGTTTCTCAAGCATATATATGCTCTTGATCTACTTCACACATAGAGGCTTCAACTTCTCTCTCTGCAATATTTTTTATGTCTTATTCATCCATATGCATGTCTGCATGATGTGTTTCATTTTTATAGTCTTATAACCATCATCCACATTTGAGTGGGATTCTCCAAGCTTTGTTTTCCTCCTAGAGTCTTACTCATTTACTCTCAGACCTACAATTTACTTTCAATTGATTCTTCAATGGACTGTAATAGAATTTGTTGCTTTATGTCACTTTCCTTTATACCAAATTCTACTTCTAGGGTCTTCCATGCTTCTTAGGAAGATGTATATTTTGCTATCTTGCACAAGGACTTCTCACCCAATGCATGTTTTATAAGATCCAATACTAAAGCATAACATACTTCATCATATGGTTTATTAGATTAATAGTCAATCAAATCTTTACATGGAAGAACATTTTTCATTTTGAGGGTGCCCAAAAATAAATAAATAAAATTACGAGTAAATTTTGGAAGTGTTACCAGATCTATCCTTATCCATTCATCCTTGAATTGTTCTACTTCATCTACTTGTCTTTTAGATGCCCCGACTGTGGCGAGAATCTCTATGAGCTCTTCGAAATACTTTGGCTCTTCCTTTTGATTTATTTTCTTGGTTTGTTTCAGTCTTGCTTTGTGACCCATGACTATCGTCTTTCTTTTGTCTTTTGTCTTCTTTCCTTATTGTGTTAGCCTTCTAGAAATGAACGTCGTTGATTATCTTTAAAAATAAACATTTTAATCTTCACTTTAACGATGGCTCCCAACAACTACTAGCAACTTTTCTAAGCTCTTCTACATAGATTCTTATGGAGGCTCATGGCTCGAGCTTACGGTGGAGACTCCTTCTTTGGTCAATGATGGTGGTTCTCTAAGATACTCACCCTAATCTCTTAGTAGTTGGGTTTACAAACTCTCAACAAGCTCTAGTTTCTACTTATGGACCAATGGATGCAAACTTTGATTTGCAGGCTACTCACTATTTCTATCAAGTAAAATTTTTTTGATCTACAACAAGGTTGTGATCAATAGTAGTAAATCAAATACGAAAATTGGGGATAGGTTTGTATGAATTGTGTGCTCCTATAATTTTTAAATTGTTATACAAGACTAGATTTCACTTGATTGTAACACATTTGAATATTTGACAACTATTAGGCCAGTTGGGTTGTTGATTATATAAGATTACTTTCATTAATATCAGTTGAATATTGATTATGTTATGGTATAATTGTATGGAATGATTATCTACATACTTCAATAAGTGATAAACTTATGAATTTTAATAATCATGAAATATAAAAGTGAGATGTAGTATGAAATCATGTAGCTTCAGATTGAGAAAATTGATGAGATGAAATGAGTCACGATGCACCACAAATCTATAGTGACAGGCCATCAAGGTGTACTAAATCAACCTCTAATGTGTCAAGTGACTACAGGGGCATGACAATGATTTTTTAGGTTAAATTAAATTTAATACTAGAGGTACTCTTTCAACCTCCTTCATAATTTATTTATATATATCTCTATTAAGTGAGAGAGATAAATCACATAGTGGTTATTCCCTAGTTTGAAATGATATCAATTACTAATATTACTTAGTTTCTTAATAATGCATTCATGGTT
>APFE030794595.1:133508-151146 GCA_000404065.3 Pinus taeda | reverse complement strand
TTGATATGATTAAATTTCATTTGGTTTGAATCTATTTTCAAAAATTAAAAATATAATTATCCCCTATCCATTCATGGAATCTCTGTGCAAACTACTTGGATGCAATGACATATAAGTTGTCTCTAATTGTATCAACAGAGATCGAAGGAACAAAAGAGGAATTGATGTCAAGAAATCTTGCTAAGAAAAGTTGTTTTCGGCTATCCCAAAAAATGAAGAGCACGTAAGATAATGTAAATGGTAAGTGAAAAAGCAGTGTTGGTATAGGTACCAGATAGTGGTAGCTTGCACGTGTTAGATAATATTGTCTTAAATTAATATAGTTTTGTCTTAATTGTTAACTATCTTACATGAGTTTCGTGTTAATTATCATTGTCTTAAGTGGCCATTATTTTAAATATAAAATATATTTTCTTAAAATATTTTTGTATTGTTTTTTGTCTTAAATATAAATTGTTGTCTTAAAATATTTTTGTTTCAAACTCTTTTTGTCTTAAATAAAGTTTTATCTCAAAAAATTGCCTTAAAATTTTATTGTGAAGACAATTCAATTAATATTAAATTTTAATACAAAATATCACTTAAAAAAAAAAAGTGTAGTGGTATATTATATGCCTTAAAACATTTACTTGATATGTCAAATGCACATAACCACGTTAGAGTACCATGGTGTCCTTGCACGTTGAAACTTTATTAAACTGGAAATGTTCAGAATGCGTAAACGATGAATGATTACAGTTCTTTCGACTTTAACTTTTGACTTTAATTTTAATATGAAATTTTGACTGTACCAAAAGTCTGGTTGGAAATGATGAGATAGAGACTGGGAGGGTGACAAGAAAGCAGCATAAGGTGGAGCATCGGTGCTAACACTTACTTTTAAGAATAAAGTGAAGGTAGTGTAAACATTTATCTTTAAACTTTTTTAATACTTCTGTGATAAGAAAAAATGTCCATGGTTTTGTAATACTGTCATTATTTAAACCCGATAAAATGTTTAGGGTTTATGTTTTACACATGAAAAATATGATATTATATAATAGGCAGTTTGATTAATAATTTTAAAATTAAATTATTATTATTTTTAATTTAAATAATATATTTAAAATATAATTTGAATAATAATTTTTTATACCATTTTTTTTATTAAAATTAAATTTTAAAATAATTAAATTTTTTCATTTTTTTTATACAATTCTTCATTATTATTAACGCAAAGCTAACTCTGGCACAAGGACGAGAGTAAAAGCTCTTAGCTTCCTCATCTATGCTATGGAGCTAATCGTAATCTTGTAGTTCCCTAGTTTATGCACTTGAATATATAATTCCAAGCTCTTAGCCTCCTGATCTATGCTATGAAGTCCACTGTAATCTTGTAGCTCCCTAGTATATGCACTTGAAAATATAATTCCTACTTGTCTCAGTTGTGATTCACTCTATGTAAAGGAGTTAGGAACGAGTTTGTTCTTATTCTCTAGGAGTTGTTTAGATCCAGTTGATTCCTAGATTGGTGTGTGGTTGAGATATTCTCTCAACCAATTGATTGCATGTCCAAGAAAATTTTCCTATCTTGAGACAACACTTCATCTAAATATGTAATATTATATGATCGATATAATTTAGAGCGCATTATTCAATTTTAAGTTTTTATCAGAGCGGGTCTGGGCCTAACTCCCTCATGGGAGGGCCCAAGTAAATCCTATGAAGAATAAAGGTATTTGTTAAAGTTTGGTGGATTGTTGGAGCTATGAGTTGTTGTGAGGCTACTCAGTGTGAGCCTAGGGGTGTGTGAGCTCAGAGTGATTGTTGATCCAGTGGACTATTTTCCCAACATGGAATAGCATGGCATGGAGCTAACGCTATGTTGTGTAGCCGTGGAAAGTGAAATGTGTACCAGAAGATAAAATTGTGGTTATGTAGTTTTGGAGAGGCGTGAAGCTTGTGCATATGTTGCGTAGAGCCGAGTGATTGTTGTTGTGTGGAAATTAGCAGCTTGACTTGGTGACAAATGACTATTGTTGGGCTAGAGAAAGTGTGGTGTTGAGCACTGTAGTGTGGACTAAATTGTCTGCAAGAGATCAATCATTCCGTAAGACTTCACACAAATTCCTTTCGTTCTGAATTCTCGAGTAGGTTCAAAATCTATTTCAGCTGCTCTATTGCTTTTAATTTAAATGTAGATTGGCTTGGACTGTTAAAGATGACATCAGAGGAATTTGAAATCTTCCAGCCATTTGGTGTAAGTTTAGTGCTACTGCTTGCATAAGGGATTCGTTAACAGAGAGGCAGGGATTCGCTGGAAGGGATCTTCTAAATCATTGAGCCATTGCTCTATTGTGAATGTTAGCACATGGCCAAGGAACGTCGAACGTGCTTGCGTGCTTGAGGAAGACCTATGTTGTGGTTGATCCAAGTGGATATTGGTGGCCACCCACCTATTCCACTTGGAACCCCACCATTGTTTCTTTCAATTGTTTCATTTCCTTAATTGTAGCACAATTTACTATTTTTGGCAGCTTTTCGGGTCCTGAACTTCCGGAGCCGTTTTGAGGCCCTATATGACATTTTTGGGAAAACCACCTGCAAACACAAGCTTTTAACTCGGTATTTGTTGTCAACAATTGTAATCCTCAGATAGATATTTCTAACGAGGTACCGTGTGCACAAACATAGATCATATTCCAAAGTTACAGCCCCGGGAAGTTGATGTACCAACTTACCTCAACGAGGCACATAGTTTGGCATTTCATCTCCTAGGGTTAGGTTTTTGGATGTTTAGGTTTTTCCATTATTTCTCAATAATAAATAGGCCTTAAAGCCTCATTGTAACACAGTTCAAAGGCATGTAGCCACCACATCTCTTCTCAGAGATAAGCTACAATCGCTTGAGCTAGTCTTATTTCCATTCTATTTGTAAGCATATTTCAATATTTGATATTAATGAAATGACGTGTTATTTATGCTACGTCTTTGTATTTATGGTTATATCTGTAATTTGTTGCATCCCTGTTTAAATATGGATCAGTGGTATCAGAGCAGCTTGCTCTTTCTCGATTTTTCTTTGCATGTCCCCAATGAGGTCAAGGTATAAGGAGTTAGGGTTCGATCTGGTTCAAAATTTGCAAGATCAACCTCGCAAACCCCGACGATCACCCATGGGAGAAGAAAAGAAAGATGAGGGAGCAAGAGATCCTATAAAAGTATTTCTCGAGGAGGCCCTTGAGAAACAACGAAATGCGATGATGGATAAATTTTCTCTGATCCTTCAATGGTTTCCCACCGACGGCGCATCCACATCGAGCAGCCACTCTGGAGGCGCCACACTTTTTAATGTACAAGTAAACTTTGACATTCCAATATTTGAGGGCCAACTAGATGTAGACATCGTAGATAAATCGTTAAATCTGCTAGAAGGATATTTTTATGTTCATTATTTTTCCAACCAGGAAAAGGTTATTTTTTCTCTTATGAAAGTGACCCCATGTCAAGGACCGGTGGGAAACCTACTATGAGTAGAAGGATGAAAGTGTGCCCTCACAATTTTCAGCCGCACCCTCTTGGAATTCATGTCGAGATTCCATCAAGGAACAATACTACCTTGTCAGGAGATATGAGGATAAATACATAAAGTGGACCACACTGCGGTAGGAAAGGGACCAAGACGTGTCAAATTTTACCAATGTTTTTCATACCTTTTGGATGAAGTTGGGTATCAAGGATTTTGAGAAACATTTGGTACTCAAGTACTGTGACTTCCTACACAGGTACATCCAGGATGAGATGGAGTACATGGACATCTCCTCTCTTGGCATGTCGTACCGATACACTGTCAAGATCGAGAAAAAACTTAAATAGAAAAAGAGAGAATTTGGATCGACGACTCCGAAGAAAGGGAAAGGTGCCCCCAAATCATAGAACAAAGGACAAAGCCAAGGTGGGGTGGTGCAGGGCAACCTGCCAAAGCCGCAATCAAAGAAAAACACCACGAAGCTGAAGGACACGGGAAAGTGGTGTGAGTTCCATAAGAGCTCCACTCACAACACAAGTGAGTGTCGGGCCAAGCAATCACTGGTGGCCGAGCTGAAGGCTTTTGAATCAGATTCATATTTTGACTCTGAGTCAGAACCTGAAAAGGGGAATGACAAAGGGAAGCAGATTATCGATGTGGATCCCAATGCCACTGTTGCCACCATGAAGATCCAAAAGGAGGAACATGGAGATCTAGAGGAGGAGGAGCGCCTCTTCCACTCCTAGATGTGTATAAAGGGTTCCCTGCTATAGTTCATTTTCGATTACCGGAGCCAAATGAACTTATTTTCCACAGAGGTCATGAAGTGGCTGGGCTTACCAACCACAACACACCCACAACCATACACCAGCAGGTGGCTTCACCAAGGACAGGATCTTCACATCTGCCAACAGTGTTGCCTTCCATACATCATTAAGCCTTTCACGGATGAGGTATTATGTGACATTGCTACTCTCAATGTTTGTGATGTATTATTAGGCCAACCATACTTGTGAAAGCGACATGCTATGTAAGAGTCAAGGCCTTGCATTGTTACTGTTACCTTGGGAAATAAATTGTACAGGATACTGAAGGTAGCACTGCCTACCACCATCTCTTTGGTTATTGCAAAACAATGCAGTAATCTCATTTCAAAAATCAAGAAATTTGTTTTCCTAATGATACACCCTCAGGGAAGGAAGAAGACGATGGCCATGACCTCCAGATAGGGCCCCTCCACACAACAACAACAGATGGACAAGGTCATGGAGGAGTAGGAGGACATCTTCACCTCCCTCGTAGGGGTGCCTCTGCACTGTCAAGTCAAGCACTCCATTGATCTGAACCTAAGTGCATTTTTTCCAAATGGACCAATCTATTGGCACTCTGTTCTGGAGAACGAAGAAATCAAGAGGTAGATTCAAGAGTTGCTGCAGAAAGGTCACATCCGGCTGAGTTCATCACCCTATGGGAACCTGATCATGTTGGTACAAAAGAAGGGTGGGACTTGGAGACTCTGTATTGACTATAGGGCGTTGAACAAGATCATTGTTTGGAATAGGTACCTGATCCCACAGATTGATGACCTTCTAGACCAACTGAAGGGGGGAAAATATTTCAGCAAGATTGACTTGAAGTCTGGATATCACTAGGTACCAATCAAACCCTCTGATGTGTGGAAGACTACCTTCAAAGCCAATGAGGGCATTTTCGAGTGGCTGGTTATGCCTTTCGGATTGACGAATGCTCCTGCAACCTTCATGAGGTTGATGGATGACATCTTGCAACCATTCACCAACTCATTTGTAGTGGTATACTTGGATGACACCCTAATCTTTAGCTATAGTTGTCAAGAGAACCTCCACCACATCTGACAGGTTATCCAAACATTGCGGAAACACAAGCTATGTGCCAATTTGGAGAAATGGACTTTTGGCATGACCTAGGTTTAGCATCTAGAATACATTATTGATGAACGGGGGGTGAATGTGGATCTAGCCAAGATCCAAGTTATTCAGGATTGCCCAGCCCCCAACCACTCTAACAAAGCTCCACAACTTTCTGCATCTTGCCAACTTTTACTACAAGTTTATGTTTGGGTTCTCTCATATCACTTGGCCCTTGAGTCAAGTCACGAAGGGAGGAGCAAAAGAAAAATTATTTTGGTCTGAATATCAATAGAAGGCATTCGCAGAGTTGAAACATTACCTCTACTCTGCACCAGTGCTCACATTACCAAACTTGCAACAACCATTTGAGATCGAGACACATGCCTCTGATTATGCTAGTGGGGCATTCCTTACTCAATAGAAGCATCCAATGGCATATCATAGTGAGACACTTCAGACATAGTCCGGAAGTATCCCACTTATGAAAGGAGATGTATTCCATTATGCAAGCTTGCCGACAATGGAAGCATTACATTTTAGGGAAGGAAACAGTTATCCACACAGAACATCGACTCCTGCAGTTCATACATACACAAGGGTAGTTGTAGAATGATCATCATCAAAATTGGTCCACATACCTGCAACAGTTCCATTTGAATATCAAGTACAAGAAGGGCAGCACCAATAATGTTGCAGGCCGCCTCAACTGACCCCTAATCATGGCGCTAACCACCATGCTCAACTCTTGTGGGCACAAGACTTCTGATTGGCCACTTCTCTACAAAAGCAACCCAAAATTCGACCACACATACCAGGTGCTCTTAGAGGGTCAGCAACTTCCAGATTTTCACCTCTAGGATGCACTATTATGCCACTTGGGACACATTTGTGTTCCTTTAATTGAGCGTGCCAAGATGATTTTGGAAGTGCACTACAGTTAGGTCACTAGACATTTCAGGGTCGAGAAAATAGTGGCAATACTGTAGAAGTATTTCTACTAGCCGAATCTTTGACAAGATGTCGGGAAGTACATCAGATCCTGCACTGCCTGTGCCATTTCCAAACCGACCATTATGAAGCAAGGCCTTTATACGCTGCTTCCTACCCCTAGTTGACCTTGGGAATCCATGTCTATGGATTACATGTTGGGCCTTCCTTCTACTAAGCATGGCAACGACTGTGTTTTTGTGTTCGTCAACAAATTCTTGAAGATGGCCATTATGGCGGCCTGTAAGAAGAATACCACAGCAGAAGCCATTGCTAAAATCTTCTTTGAACAAGTGTGGGTACACTTTGGGATCCCACAATCTATCATCTCAGATAGGGACAACAGGTTCCTCAATACATTTTAGTCCAGTCTCTGGTCAATGTTGGACACCAAGATCACTAAGTCCACAACTTTCTATCCCCAAACTGATGACCAGACAGAGGTCATCAACAAGATGATCTTACACATTCTGCACATGTACAACTCAAAGAATCCACACACATGGGATGAGATCCTCCCCTATGTCTAGCACAACTATAATCGGGCTCTCTACAGCTCGACTAGCCACAACCCTTTTAAGGTGGGCTTGAGATTCTAGCCACTATGTCCCATTGATGTGGCCATACCATTTGCAGCTACTCAAGCAGATTCAACTCATGTCCAGTCTGAAGCCGACAAGGAAAACAACTTCATTAAGCACATTCAACACATTCACCAACATATCCATGACATCTTGGATAGAGAAAATGCTAAGTACAAGCAGTGACATGATCATCATTGGGTTCCACACAAGCTTTGGTGACAAAGTTTGGCTACATTTTCAGAAGGAGCACCTCGCTGTGCCCCACCGCAAGCTTCACCCACTCAGATATGGGTCATACACCATCACCAAGGTAGTAGGGGACAATTCCTTTCAAATTAGTATTCCACCATTCCTTGGTCTACACTCAGTGTTCAATGTGGATTGCCTTTGTTCGTGCTTTCCACCATTGTTGGACACATTCGACATTGCAGAACAACTCACACCAACAGAGTTAAACCCAGACTGCATGGAACAAGCCACAACTAATCGAATCATGGACACACAGATAAAGGACACTCAACAACAAAGGATCCAACTATATCGAGTTGTCAATGCAGGCCAACTCCTTCACCAGGGCAGGCGGCTCACTAAGGACTAAGTTCAACAAAAGTTTCCTCATCTCATGGAGGAATTCAACACAATGGGGACCATTTCTTCCTAAGAGGGGAGGAATGATCTATGTGGATATTGGTGGCCACCTTCCTATTCCACTTGGACCCCCACCATTGTTTCTTTTAGTTTTTCAATTTCCTTAATTGTAGCATGATTTTCTATTTTTGGTAGTTTTTCGGGTCCTGAACTTTCAGAGTCATTTTGAGGCCCTAAATGATGTTTTTTGGGGAAAACCATAGGTGGCGAATATAAGTTCTCAACTTGGAATTCAATATCAGAAGTCGTAATCCCCGAATAGATCTTTCTAATGAGGTACCGTGTGTGTCAAACAGAGATCGTATGCCAAAGTTACGACCCTGGGAGGTTGATATACCAACTTACTCCAATGGGGTCCATAGTTTGGTGTTTCATCTCCTAGAGTTAGGTTTTTGGATGTTTAGGGTTTTCCATTGTTTCTCAATAATAAATAGGCCTTAAAGCCTCATTGTAATACAGTTCAGAGGCATGTAGCCACCACATCTCTTCTAAAATATAAGCTACCATTGCCCGCGCTAATCTTATTTCCATTCTATTTGTAAGCATAATTCAGTATTTTATATTAATGAAATGAAGTGTTATTTCTGTTGCATCACTATATTATAGTTATATCTATAATTTGTTGTGTTCCTATTTGAATCCGGATCAATAATGTTTGACCTGCAAAGCTTGTGGCTGAACTGTTGATAGTTTCGCTCTGAGCAGCTTACGGTTTTAGTGTTGTAGGGTCAATCGTGTTGTGTTATTAAAGAGCCCATACCTATTGGAGATTTTGACCGTGAGAGTCGAGTCTTCCCTGTGTGAGAGAGTCTCTTCATCATGATCATTGTTGGAGGCGTGGAGTGTTGTTTTTATCACTGCGAGTTGCGTAAATCATTAATCTTGCAACCTATTATTTGGTGTGCATTGATCTCTATTCAAAGACTTTATGGTTACAACCAGTGTTTGTATTGTGTATTGGTTGTGATCTCCAAAAATTTGGAAAAAGGAGGCGTTGTAAAGAGAATCATTGGTGAATTATCTTACTGCAAGTGAACATGTTGTGTATCAGTGGTGACCCAATGAGAAAAAGAGAGGTGTTGTAATGTATTGGGGCCTATCATCCTTGAAGAAAGGTTGTCACTGTGTGTAAAGACTAGAGGACCAGTGGTGTATTTTCTGAATGGAAAGTGAAGTTGCGTGGAACTGGAACTTGACCTGTTGGGATTTGGCATGCGTAATGCCACTTTCAGATCTGGCCTAGATTTAATGCCTTTTTTAGTGGTCTGCAGATGCTATTGGATCTAGTCTTGTGTAATCTCTTTGCATGTGTTAATATCTACTAACTAGGAATGCATTGATTGGAAAGGCATGGCAGAAAGGCACAAAGGTTGCAAGAGTGTGAATAGAGGTGTAATTGTATGGATAATTGAGTAGGTGGTATGCATGTACACTATAAATCGATTGTTGTGTAAGAGCTAAAGAACCAAGCTTGAAATCTAGTCTCGAGCTTGGAGAATTCGACTATCAACAGAAGTGTTGGGAGCGACTGCTATGTTGTTCAAGGATCGTTTAGTGTTTAAGTATTGTTGTGCTCTTTCAAGCACCATTTGGTGTTACAATTAATTGGTTCTGCAGATGTGCAATGGAAGTATGGATCACAGTGGAATAAACTATATCTGGTGAGTTGTCGACATGTGAATCATTATGTCTATAGTGAATGTTGGTTACTCAGTTGGGAGTGTAGCGGATCTGTGGTGTGGATTGTTTCGTTTAAATGCATAAGTATTATTGCATGGTATTTTTCATCTTCCTCAGAGTCCGTACCTTCGATGTAATTAGCATAAATTGTGTGGAGAAGGGCCTGCAAAACCATGGCAAAATTGCAATATGGGATTCCTAAATAGTAACTTCTATGTCTATGAGATCGTTTGGTGAGTAGTGAATGCTGGTGGTAGTTGTGGAAGTTATGATGTACTGCCAAATTATGCATTTGAACTACAAATGGAGATTGGGCACAAATATGGGTATTATTCTCAAGGAGGAATGCAATTTTAACTTTAAACCTCCTGGACTCATTATTCTCAAAATAAATTTGAAATTTTACCCATAGAAATTCAGTGATACTGTTCAAACCCGAGCTGGATATTTCGAAAGGAGGCCTAACCTTAGGTTCAGACTGAACCTCTCATATTTTTCAATGTTCGATGAGTTGTCACTTTAGGTTTAGCTAGATCCGGGGCAGTGATTCAACTGGTTCGCACCCCATGCCTAGGGATGAATTGTGCCTTTTACAGTGTGCCAGACTAAAGTGATGGCTAATATGTATAATGTGAAGGATTTGACATTGAATAATGATGATTTCATTTTAATGGAATTTGAATAAAGTTTTCTCAGCGCCTGGAGCTCATGAATTTGAGTTAGTGGGGTGTCTGGTATTGTGGTGTCCACAGTTGAGGACAAAGTTTAAAAATTTTATTCATGGATTCATAAAATGGATATTGCATTATTGGCATGGTCATCGCTTATGCTTATATTGTTATTTGGTATTGTTTTTTTTTGTATGGGTGGAGGTGAATAATTCTTGGAAGTTTGGATACATATTGAGATTCACGACCTCAATATGAAGTCATTTTGTTAGAATTCATGACTCTAAATGATGACAAGTAAAGCATGGAGATCCAAGACCATTATGCCAAAGTTAAAAATGAAGATACTCTGAGACTCAAAAGTACAAAGCCTATGATGGAATACTCAATAGGGAAAGAAGTGGTGTGCTCTAACATATGAATGGTGTGGTGTATCCAAGATGAGTGGCAAAGGATCCAATTGGCAACATAGTGAAAGTTTGTTTGAGTATGTAGAATAGACTCATGACCATGATAAAGTATGAGTAACATTTTTTAATTATAGAAAATATACATGTCATATATTTTTTTGTAATGGTTAGTTGTAGTCCTTCAAATGTTTTATGTAGAAACTATAAGGCCTAGAGAGGCATGCATACCCCTTTATTATGTGTTCTCTCCGTTAGAGAGTTTTTAACACCTTGAAAGAGTGTATCATGTAGGATGGATACACTTGGGTGGACCGTATTGGTTGTAGACTCCATGAGGTGAAATTTTATATTTAGGGGGATTTCATCGAGACGTTGGATGAACCACGTATGAAAAGGGCTTCCTAGTACACTAGCAATTGCAGTGGTTGGGAACCCATGCATTCCGGTAGATGGTTGTTCCTTTATATGGACATCGACAATTGCATGAATAAGGTACAAGGTGTAATTACCAGATTGTACCAAATTTAGATCTTTGCTGATTGAGTTCAAGACAAGTAGTCCTTAAGGGGGTGACTTGAAAATATAATTCCTACTTGTCTCGGTTGTGATTCATTATATGTAAAGGATGTCGTTCCTATTCTCTAGGAGTTGTTTAGATCTAGTTGATTCCTGGATTGGTGTGTGGTTGAGATATTCTCTCAATCAATTAATTGTGTGTCCAAGAGAGTTTCCCTATATTGAGACAAAACTTCATGTATATATGTAATATTATTTGATCAATATAATTCAAAGCGCATTATTCAATTTTAAGTTATGCTTTGTAGTCAACCATTCTATTGTAGAATTATAAAGTTTTCACCTTTACCGGTGTTTACAGGTAGCCGATTTTGATTACTTTTCACAGTTTATTTTTATGGTTCTTTTAATATTTTTTCCATCCAAGTTGAGGTTGGTGATGGGTTGATGTTAATATGTTATCAATCAAATAAAAGGTTATTTCGAAAAAATCTCTTTATTTATGCTGACTATGGTAAAGTCACGGGGACAGAGAAAATTATAGTTTTATAATTTAAAATTTTTGAAATACATAATAAAATTTAATAATTTTGTAAGATTCCCAACAAGAAAATTCTGAAGGGATTTGGTTCACCAAAATTTTCTAGTTAATTGTAGGTTTTAACCCCATACAAAAATTACCTACATACGAATTCTAAAACATAGAAAATAAACAATGCGAGAGAATAACACATAAAACACATATATACAGAGATTTTCCCCTGGATCCCAAAACCGAGATTACCAGTTTGATTTTTTCATTATTTTTCTTTCAATGTTACAATACATATTTATACATGCCGAAGCATCCAATACCATGGATTGAAAACCATCGTGTCCAAAACCATGTGTGAAAATCATGCATAAAGCCATACATGGGTCCGCCCAACCTAACATAGAATCCAAAACCAAAATTTTCTGGGGCACTACCCTAGACCCCATAAAGTTGGGTTACCTACACCCGTCAAACCCCTTGTGATCCCCCCGCTACACAATCGACACAATGAAAGGGGGGGGGGGGGGGCTCCGCCCACCCTCTAACCCCCCAGTCAACTTCATGGGCTAGTCGTGGAAAGAATATAACACAACCCAACATTAATAACAATTATAAGATCTAGTTATAATGCATTTAAAATTAGAATAACTAAGAAATCAATTTTCCAAAATATGGAACACAAGATTAAACCAAAAATCTCAAGCACTTTATTTAATAAATAATTATAGGACAAAGCATGCCAAGGCAGTTGCTCAACAAAGACTCGACCAACTAAACATTGAATCTCAATTGTGAACCCTATATGGATCCACTAGACAGATTACACCCATGGGGTTTTTGTCCTTGGTATCAAACTAGAACTGGCCTTGCCAAGTTCTCAACAAATACAAAATAGATAGACAATTCAGGATTCCTTAAATTCCTAGCTCCTATCCCCTTTCATAGGTTTGATGGACTCTCTAGAAACCTTATTTTATTGTTTTCCCTTTGAAAAGCGAAGGAAAATACCATGGGTTGATACCATGGGAAAATACCACGGTAAATACCATGGACAGATTCTATCCACTTTGACCATATCAAGAAAAGGGAATATTACAAATCCTCCCACCCAAAGATTGCTTGCCCTCAAGCAATCCACTTCTATCAAAATCATATGTATATTGATACCAGAATCCCATGCAGACCAACCTGATATCCATGCCTCCATGCTAAATGATCATGAATGGATCCTTCGATACTTGGATCCCAAAAAATTCTCTGGAAAATCCTACTGTTAATAGATTTAACTGGATCCCAATGCCACCTAAATCTTGAGACCTATGGGTTATGATACAATCTTCGCCCTCCATCATTGTTCATGTATAAGAGCTCATGATATAATATATCCTTGGCTAAGAGTATCCTCCTAGGATTCATCACATCAATAGAGTTCCAACTCATAATCTCTCACCAATCCCTCCAGTGGGAAGGATCCAATTGATCCAAGAGGATATTGTTAGTCCAGTTCATCTTCAGTTTTGTCAGCTTCGCCTGTGTTCTTCAGTGTTCGGTGTTGGTTACTTCTTCATGGTGTTTTTATTGTGGTCCCAATTAATATCACAATATGACAATTTGTTGTAATGGGTTATTTTTAATAAGGTTAAAACCTAGTGCTAAACCTTAGCACTAAACTAATGTAATAAACCTATGCTAAAAACCTAAAGATCTAATCCTAAGTTTAAAACCCATTCATACAATGTATTAAAAAAAAATCCTTAATGCAATACCACAACAACTAATCGTGGACTTAAACTGCGTTAGAGATGTTAGACATGTGAACACAATAGAGACCGCATAGTTCACTGCGTGGGGAGAATACCGCAAAGGAGGTTGTGACCATCAACATTTGCAGAACATGTGAACAAGTTGTTGCAAGAACCACCAGGTGGAAGCCACAACCATTGGTAGGTGTGTGATGTCACATGCACAATCACCACCAGTAGACCAGAACCACCAGACTGTTCCACCAGTTGGCGGCTTACGGTTAGACCGCTCGGTCACATGCCTTAGTTCCAATTCTGTGTAGTTAGCTTGACTGCCAGTGGGTTTTTTTTATAACCAAAGTCTATTTTTGGTTTTTGTTCTAAATTAATTCAACCACCATGTAACCTTATCCTAAGGTGTCTTCTTGTAACAAGACTGAGACATTCCACACTTAAAGAAGCACATTCATGCCTAAGTTTGGCATAAGGGAGTTCAAGTGAACCTTAAGAACTTATAGATTCATCCTTTTGTTCATGGAGAAGGAAATGAGTGGTTTTGAAGACTTGTATTTAGATTCTGAGAGAGAGAGAGGCAGTTTTGTTTTCAGTGTATCTTAGTCATTCAGAGGCAGAATTGGAAACCGAGACAAGCATTAGAAAGATAGAAGAGATAGATTTCTATTGACAGAGACCAACAGTTCTTTCATGCACATTCAATTTGGTGTTTTTTTGTGTAAAAGACCTCTTCCGATCAATCCTAATAAAGTGGGCGACCATCTTGAAAGCAGACCCGGAGACGTAGTCAATCAGGGACGAACTCCATAATCAATATTTGCTATCTTCTATCTCTATTTTAGTTGCAAATTCATGTTCAATTATGTTTCTTAAGTTCTTGATTAAGTCTTAAATCAACTACGTTCCTTCAATCTTCCACATTCAACACTTAAAGTTAATGATCAATTCACAGTTGGAAAATAATCAATTCTTCTTCAGTTAGTTTATGATCAATATTAGATCATATAATTTGATATCAAAGCAGGTTGTGTTTTGTAGAATTTTTTCGAGTGAAAGTTAACCAAGTTAAGGTCGTGACATGGAGAAGGAACACTTGAGGAGTTCGATCCAGATATTGGAAAGAAAAAATTTGCTCATAAATCGAAAATGACAGGATCTGATGCAGGTGAAACTCCTGAAGTGAAGATGAGCGAGGAACAGTTTCAACAAATGTTTTTGAGCATGCAATAGATGTTGGGAGAAATCTACGAATATAAGAAGGCAAGAGTTGTAGCTTCTTCTTCAAAGTCATCAAAGAAGGACAAGGGAAAAGGCAAGGCTAATAAACCTCCTTCTCCTGCATCATCTCCATCATCTTCTTCTTATTCTTCTTCTTCTAGTTTAGATTCTGAAACAGAAAAGAAACCTAAGAAATCATCTCTTTTGAAAATTGATGTAAAATTTGAGCTACCTATTTATGATGGCGAAATGAATCCTGAAAAGTTAGATAAATGGATTAAGCAATTAGAAGTTTATTGTTGTATTCAGAATATTTATGATGATAAAACGAAAATTTAGTTAGCTACACTTAGAATGGGGGGAACAACTTTAATTTGGTGGGAAAGTAAAACTCAAATAGATGTGAAACGGAAAGGTAAAGTCATCTCTTCATGGTCTAAGTTTTTAAAAGCTGTCAGGAAACAATTCTATCATTTGAGATACATGTAACAAGTTGCTATTGATTGGAAGAATTTGAGGCAAGGTAAAGGGTAGAATGTTTAGGAGTTTATTCAGGAGTT
This sequence comes from Pinus taeda, assembly GCA_000404065.3. Classification (NCBI taxonomy): domain Eukaryota; kingdom Viridiplantae; phylum Streptophyta; class Pinopsida; order Pinales; family Pinaceae; genus Pinus; species Pinus taeda. The sequence continues at coordinate 136,186 of APFE030794595.1, read as the reverse complement.
AAGGAATAAAGATTTGGCACTTGTTATTCCATTAGATACACGTAAAACTTTATTAAATTACATTGGAAATTTACATTCATATTTACATCATACATTATTGATTTTGAATCCTAATGACTTTGATGAAGTGTGTGTTCAAGCCATAGATATTGAAACAGGTGGCAGACCGTTCAAGTTTTCACAGAAACCATCTAGACAGTTGGAAATCAAGGATTCCAAAGATAGCAAGAGGAAGAGAAATTTGAATGGAAAGAGATTAGTGACAACTCAGAAGGAAAGTGAAATACCTACTTGTACTCATTACCAGTGGATCGGACATGATGAATCCAAATGTTGGAAACTTCACCAAGAACTTAGACCAAAGAAGTTCCAAAAGAAGAAAGGCGAAAAGAAGGCTAATTGAGCAATCCAACAAGATCTAGGCTCTGACTCAGGTGATGAAAGGAAAATAACCGCAATGGTTTTGATAGGTAAAACTTTTGACACTAGTTCAAGTTATAGTACTTCTGCATCTTCTTCAAACATAAATCATCTGAATGAGGATAAAAGGGTTGAATATTTCATATAAGGATAACTTCTAAGCACAAGAAAATATATACATTATTTGATAGTGGATCACAGACAAATTTAGTATCTGGAGATTTAGTTAAGAAATTGGGTTTGGATACACAGAATCATTCAAGACCATACCCATTAGGTTGGCTAAATAAAGAAATTCATATTAATGTCACAAATCAGTGTTAGTTAAAAATTTCCATCACAACTAATTACATTGATGAAGTGGATTTAGATGTGATTCCAGCAGAAATATGTGGAGTAGTGCTAGGAAGTCCTTATCTCTATGATCATGATGTAATGTTTCTTAGGGAAGAGCATAAATATCACCTTAAGAAAGAGGGAATTGAATATATTGTCAGGGCACATAAACTCAAATAAAACTTGGATTTAGTTTTAGTTAATTAGCTGAAGAGATTAATAAGTTCAAGTAAGAGATATGTACTCATGGTTGTAAAAGAACAACATAAAGATCGACATGATGCTTTTTCAAGTTGTAATCTCACTTTAATATATATTGGTTAAAGTGGTAGATTATTTTCAAAATCTATTTAAAGAACCAAAACATCTTCCTACTAAGCGAGAAATACAACATGAGATACAATTGATGTCTGATGCCCCTCTTCCTAATATTAGAATGCATTGCATGTCAGTTATAGAGAATGAAGAAATAAAGAAACAAATCCAAGAATTGATTGAAAAAGGTTTTATTTGACCTAGTTCATCTCCATGTGGCTCAACCATAATTTTGGTTCCTAAGAAAGATGGGACATGGAGAATATGCGTCAACTTTAGGGCCTTAAACAGAATCACAATAAAAAATAGGTATCCTCTTCCCAAGATAGATGATTTACTTGATCAAATGAAAAATGTTGCTTATTTCACTAAGTTAGATTTGTGAAGTGGGTATCATCAAATTCGCATTGTAGAAAATGACATCTGGAAAAATGCATTCAAAACTAGGCAAGGACTATTTGAATGGTTAGTAATTCATTTTGGTTTGTGTAATGCACCAACAACTTCCATGCAGGTTATGAATGATGTATTCAGCCCATACATTTATAAATTTGTCATAATCTACCTATATGATATTATGATTTTCATTTCAAGTATGGAAGAGCATGTTAAACATGTTAAGCAGGCTTTTGAAGTGTTGCACAGGGAAAAATTGTACCTTAAACTTTCCAAATGTGTTTTTAGGAAAGTTTCACTAAATTATCTTGATTACATAGTTGGAGGTGGAAGTTTGAAAATAGATCCAGCTAAAATTGATGTGATTGTTAAGTGGCCAAGACCATAGAATGTGACTGAAGTTAGAAGTTTTATAGGTGCAATTCAATATTGGAAGAAATTTATTGCTCAGTTTTCTTTGATTGCATCACCGTTACATGCTTTAACAGGTTCTAAAGTTCCCTTTCAATGGAGAGGAAAACAACAAAAAGATTTTGATACACTTAAGCAGAAAATTGTCACATCACCAATCTTAACTTTACCAGATCTTCAACAGCCATTCAAAATTGAAATAGATGCTAGTGGTTATGCAATGGGTGCAGTCTTACTTCAAAAAGGGAAACTCATCTGTTTTCATTCTAAAACTTTTTATAAGGCAGTAATGAATTATCCAACATATGATAAAGAACTATTTGCTTTGGTTGAAAGTGTTAAGAAATGGAAACATTATTTAATGGGTAATGAAATAATGGTTCACACAGATCATCAGCTGCTTCAATGCCTTCAGTCTCAAACCAAGTTGAAACAATCTCATCATTACAGATGGATGGGATTTCTTCAACAATTTCACTTAGTAATTAAGTACAAGAAAGGTGTCACAAACAAAGTAGCTGATATGTTGTCTAGACCATGTTTGAATGCTTCAGTAGTGCTACAGAATAGTTCTTTAAAACATGAAAGCTATATAGAACAATATAGTATAGATGATGATTTCAAATATATTTATGAATCACTAACTCATGGTGCTTAAGTGGAAGAAATCGATTATCATATTCATAACAGGTTGTTATATCATCTAGGTAAGTTGTGCATACCACAGACAAAAAGAGCGCATGTCATTCGGGAAGCACATTCTTCTCGCATTTCAGGACATTTTGGAGTAAGCAAAACAA